>JAXIVJ010009385.1:0-51215 GCA_036785665.1 Chirona hameri | reverse complement strand
GAGAGAGGAGAGAGAGAGAGAGAGAGAGAGAGAGAGAGAACCGAGCGCGACAGGTCATGACGGAGAAGACCGATGAGCGTGTACGACGCATGCATGGACAGCGTGGCGGCGCGACAGGGCCAAGTGGAATTAGCATACAGTTTTGACCCGAATTAGCTCCGCCTCAGTCAAAACGTCCTTGTTCGGTGATGTCGAATGCGTTGTGCGTGTCTCGTCCTATCTCATTATCGTCCATGCTGTTCCGAGTCGCAGGGACACGCTGGCGTGTGCAGAAACACAGCAGTTGACATCCCGTAAGCCCCAATTACAGTGTTAAATCCCCGCTATCTTGTTACAGGCGTCTCGTCACCGGATGGGGGTAGTTTGTCTTCCCATTCATAGCGATGTGTTGTTGCCAACTCGGGACAAATTAAGACGTGTTGTTGACGAATGCCCTCTGGTTTCAGGTGACATCACACAGAAAGGCTATGAGAAGAAGCGGAGTAAGCTGTTGGCCCCGTACCTGTCCGGTCAGTCAGGTAAGAACGGAAAACCTCCGAGCCGAGCCCGCGTCACTGCCATCTAGCGGCGGTCGCTAAAACCGTCCCGGACTCTGTCCCGACACCGCCCCAGGCAAAAACAGGCCCTGGCGTAGAACGGATGAGCGGGGATTCGGGCTGCACCGTTTGTTTCTCTGTGCAGGCTACTGCGTTATGGCTGCGGCGCTAATGCGGATGTGACCTAGTGTGTGTGGGTTCTGTGACGCGGAGGGAGGGGTGGATTTGTGGTGATCGCCACAATGATGGTGTCAGTCACCGCGGGTCCGCGCGTGTCAGCAATGAGCGAGGCAGTGAGTCACTCAGAGTCCTTTGTTGGCGATGGTGGTGGGTGTGAACCGCTGTTCTGGCTTAACTATCCTTCGTTCACAGGGACTTGCGACAGATCATACTTCGAGTTCGGTGCCACAGCCCACAGGGCTTGTTAGTTTGTATAGCTTCATCAGTGCAATATTCACAGATGCCCTTTCTTCCCAGACAAGTCCATCTCTCAACGTTCTCAGTGAACCGTTTCAGTAAGTCACCGTGAACAAAACCCGAATCAGCTAATATAACTCATGCCAGTCGAAAGTCGGCCCAAGCGAGCACCACTGGGTTCGTCGCTCCAGCTCGTTCTTTATCGGTAGGTAGTTACCAGTTACCTTTCTTTATTCTTTATCGGTAGGTAGTTACCACACCACAGCCTGTGGTGCGGGACGCTTTAATCGGGCTGCCTTTTGTCCCCGTTCGGCGGCGGCCGTCTGGCGAGTGACGGTGACTGAACGAGTGACCGTGACCGCCGATGAGGGCTCCTCTTCGTCAGCAGGTCACCAGTGGCCGCCGCTGAGGGCTCCTCTTCGTCATCTGGTTATGGGTTCCCACCGCTGCAGCTGGCAGCTGGCGTCTCTCGGCGATGATAGAGCTGTCAGCCCCACGAGAGGCTCCCGACTGAGTGAGACTCTATCCAGCGCCACGCTGACCGGCCGGCGGCTGCTTGCTGCTTGCTGCTGTTGTTGGTGGTGGTGGTGGTGTCAGTACTATACGCGGTTCCTCAGCCTATTCAGTGCCCGCGATCTCGGCGACTTCACAGACAGACAGTGCCTGATCTCTGTGTGCCCCCCCCCCCCCCCCCCCCACTGGACCCTGTTGAGACCACCGTCCGCGGCCGTGGCGACCCACTGTGAACGGCGGGAACGGGAGCGGCCCCCGATCGGGGTGCCATGAGCGGGCGGCGTAAACAAAGGCCGCGCCGCCGCCGCCCCTCGCCGCCGCCGCGGGTTGAACGGCCCACGAGTGACGTCACAGACCGCCGCACCGCGCGCATCCTGGTCCTGCGGAGGGACGTGTGCTGCGCCACGCGTCCGCCACCACCGCGCCGCCGCCCGCCGCCGTCCGCCGCCGCCGCCGCCGCCGCGCTGCCAGTCCCAGTTTTTGTGGGCGGCGTCTGTGCCGGCCGGCGGGTCGCGTGTTTATCTGCAGGGTGGCCCGGCGTGCCGGCCGGTTGGCGCCGCTGTCATGACACGCTCCGTCAGTGCAGACCGCTGTATTGTCACACGTGAGCCATGTCTGTCCATCGCCGCACGCGGCCGGCGCGATTGTCACGGGCGGAGTGGGAGGTACGGCCGGCCTGAATCTGTCGCCACTGCCCGCAGCAGCACCGCTTGGCTTGGCGCTGCTCCACACGTGCTGAGTAATGAGGCTGGCGGCCGGCCGGCTGCCGCGCGGCTCACTCGAGATTAAAGCGATGGATGGATAGTTCGACTCGAGCGGCACGGAATTAGAGGCGGAGGCTTAATGGGCGCCGAGTGACCGGTTGGACGGGGATGTGATGGCGGTGTTCATTCGTGCGCTGTGTGATCGACAATCGGCAATCATTCGTGGCTCGTTTCGGTGCGTGCGGCATTCTGGAGGCGATTAGCGCTCGGTTTAGTTATTGCCTCGCTTTGTTCTGAGCGGGACGGGGCATAGCGGGAGCGTAATCACGCGTAGGTTCGGTGATCAGTGTTCGTTGGAGAGGAGTGCTTTGTGCTACGAGGAGGAACCTGTTCTGATGCTGATGCGGCTGGGACGACCGGGGGAGTCCTACTCAGGATCGGCCCTATGGAGGGAAATGAACTAGAGACCCTGGTCAGCCCGGGCGCTGACAGGACCCAGGTGAGGGTTGAGCTATGGCAGGACGGACAGGCTCCTTTCCAAGGACGGGTCGGAGGCGCGGGCAGAAGGGTCGAACGGAGGCCGCTGTGTTGGTCAAGGACCGATCGCCCCCTGCTGTGTCGATACGAAGCTCACTAAACAGCGCGGTACTCCGCTCCATCTGCCGTGTTCAGTCACTGCCCTTTCGGCTGTTGTGATGGTCAGGCCGGCTACTCAGGTGTCTGGGAACCGCTCAGTGCCGGCATCGGAATGGGGATCGGTCTCGAAAGAGGTGGGCGGGCAGCAGGACCATAACAGGAGAATCCGCTTCCATAACAGGAGGATCCGCTTCTTCGTGGCATAAAACGTGCCACTGGTGTTTTCCGTTCTGTCATCGCAGCTGTATGATGAAATTGAGATCACACCAAGATCACACTACCATTTCACCTCAGGTCAATGTTTTATGCGACCTTGCTGGGATGGTGCTGAACTCTGAACTCGTCTACACTGAAGTCTGAGCTGGTGACGGCGGTGTTGCCGTCTCCCCCTCACTCCTGAGATGGCGTTGTTTTGGTCCTGAGATGGCGTCGTTTTGGTGCTCTGCCGCCGTTCTGGTGACGAGGTTCCGATCTCTGCCGCCGTTCTGGTGGCGAGGTTCCGATCTGGAACGCCATCTCGTCAGCGGTGGGCGTACCTGTCACCCCGTTCTGCTGATACCTGCTCGTCTGCGGACTCCCCTGGCGAGGAGATGTTGACAGGGGGCGGACCGGGGACAGGCTGACGGCATGCCGCCGGGTTACAAACCTGAGGGGACAGCGGGCCACCACCACGTCTTATGCGCCCAGCCGACGGGCTCAGAAATACAGAAATACCGTCCGCCTGCGGGGGAGGTATTTCTGAGATGTTGATGATGACTCAGCTTGTGGTGAAGACGTGGATGGTGATGGTGACGTAGATCATGGTGAAGACGTGGAGATGACACAGATCGTGGTGAACTGTGAAGACGTGGAGACCGGAGCCGCGGACGGCGCGCCGGCAGTCGGCTCCGGCACCCCGCTGACGGGCACCCTGCGTCGAGTGGATAACTGGTGGACCCGGAGAAGGCACCCTGCGTCGATTGGATAACTGGTGGACCCGGAGAAGGCACCCTGCGTCGATTGGATAACTGGTGGACCCGGAGAAGGCACCCTGCGTCGAGTGGATAACTGGTGGACCCGGAGAAGGCACCCTGCGTCGATTGGATAACTGGTGGACCCGGAGAAGGCACCCTGCGTCGAGTGGATAACTGGTGGATAACTGGTGGGCCCGGAGAAGGCACCCTGCGTCGATTGGATAACTGGTGGACCCGGAGAGAGTAGGCGGCGGCGGGGCGGCCGGGCCGCGTTACAGCAGATTGGCTCCGGAGATTTGGCGTCGAGGGCGTGTTTTTCTCGACGCTGTTGTTGCACGCGACTCAGTCCGACCCTGAAGACACGCCCAGGCCGGCTCTGGTTAAATGCCGCCGGGCCGTGAACGCATGCGCTCCGGATTGAAAAGGCACGCGCGCACGCAAGCGCACCTCCCACGAGCATAAACAGTCCCACGCGCACTCTCCCAGCGCTCTCCTTGTGCACGCAGCTCTCCCCTGGGACCGGCATTATACAGCTGATTGCTGCGGACTCACGGACATTATAAATTCATGTTATGGAAATTAATTAACCGAACTTTCAAACATTCCAAAGCTTGGGTGTTTTATGTCAAAAACTGTGTTTCGTTTACATCATTTGTATTTGAATGTGCCTGAGTTAATGTTAACGACTCTGCGCAGTGAAACTAGCCCCCGAGTGTATGGCGCTGTGAGGTTGTGTGCTGCTAGCACAGCTGACGCCTGTTTCTGTGGTGTCTCTCCCCACGTCAGCCGCAAACCGCAGGCGACTGCCTATGAAGAAGTGAAAACGGAGACAAGCTTCGAATTTATTTATTTTCCGTAACAAATGTAATATATTTGATCTAGTCAGAGAAATGTCGGTCCCAGTGCTTCCGAAGCATTTGTAAATCAACTTGCGCTTCCATGAAATGGATTTAAAGGTCCCAGAAATGATGTAGCATTTGGTTAATTTCCCCATCCCTGCCTGGCAGCACGAAAACAAAGCCATTGGTGACTGTGCGGATTTAAGACATGCGGCGCCCTAGTGTAAGCGACCTTTGCCAGCCACCAGCGCTACTTCCCTGCCGTGAATTTCCTTGAGCCGTCGTGAGCTGCCGTGAACTGGCCGTTAGTTTCCATGAGCTGCCGTAAGCTTCCCTAGGCTTATGCGAGCTTCCATGAGCTGCTGCAAGCTGCCTTCGGGCGGCGGGCGCCACGTGGCGTCGTCAGTCAGCCCCATATGTCGTCACCCCAGAGCTGCGGTGCGGGTCAGTCCCGGGGGCTGGGAGCGGCCCCATGTCTCTGCCAGTGCCGCTGCCTTCGGGCGACCACTGTGACCGAGCCTCTGAGCCACCGCGACGCGTCGTGTCGCGGCGACTGGAGCGTCGTGGGAGCGGGGCCGGGCAGCACCGCGCCCCGGGGAAGGTCTGGGAGGTCTCCGTGCTGCCGGGGGCGGCCGCCCGCCCGCTGTCCCAACTCTGCCTGATGTGTGTCGCTGATCCGCCAGGTATTGTGCCTGGGCCGGGTGATGGACGGTATGCCACACAATCGGCCGCTGGCTATAGGCAGGCGGTGGCGGGACGGGCAGGCGGCCGGTGGCAGTGCCGGTGCCGGTGCCGGTGCCGGTGCCGGTGGCGGTGGCGGTGGCGGTGGCGGTGGCGGTGGCGGGGGCGGTGGCGGTGGTGGTGCCGGGGGCAGTGGCAGTGGCAGTGGCGGTGGCGGTGGCGGTGGCGGTGGCGGTGGCGGTGACGGTGACGGTGGCGGTGGCGGTGGCGGTGGCGGTGGCGGTGGCGGTGGCGGTGGCGGTGGCGGTGGCGGTGGCGGTGGCGGGGGGGGGGGGGACCTCTGGACGGATTTTCTTGCGTCCTGTCATATTTTAAACATTTATGATGTCATGTGTTGCCGTGCATGTGTGATATGTGCGTCTGGCCTTCACATGGCGGTGGCGGTGGCGCAGGCGGGCGGTGGGCGGTAGCGGGCCGAGGGGCAGTGGCGGTGGCGGTGGCGGTGGCGGTGGCAGTGGCAGTGGTAGTGGCAGTGGCAGTGGCAGTGGCGGTGGCAGTGGCAGTGGCAGTGGCGGTGGCGGTGGCGGTGGCGGTGGCGGTGGCAGTGGCAGTGGCAGTGGCGGTGGCAGTGGCAGTGGCAGTGGCAGTGGCAGTGGCAGTGGCAGTGGCGGTGGCGGTGGCGGAGGCGGGTGGTGGGCGGTAGCGGGCCGAATTTGGCCGTAGTGGACTGCGCCGCTCGCGCTGTCAGCGCGGTATTGACCGCGTGTGATGCGCTGGAGGTCGCGTTGGTCTTGATTGGCACAGGCCCGCCGCTGTCGGTCGTATTCTGCCTGCCTCGTCAGCTGATTTGACGGAGTGGCACTAGTCGACCGACCGTAAAACAGGTCCCAATTTCAGCGTCAACTCCAGCTGCGACCGTGGGCTGGGATTTCAGTGGGCTGCGACCGTGGCTGTGACCGTGGCTGTGACAGTGGATGTGACCGTGACCGTAACTGTGACCGTGGCTGTGGCTGTGACAGTGGCTGTGACCGTGGCTGTGACCGTGGGATGTGACCGTGGCTGTGACCGTGACTGTGGCTGTGACCGTGGCCGTGATCGTGGCTGTGACCGTGGCCGTGACCGTGACCGTGGCCGTGACCGTGGTCGTGACCGTGGCTGTGACCGTGGCTGTGACTGTGGCTGTGACCGTGGCTGTGACCGTGGATGTGACCGTGGCTGTGACCGTGGCTGTGACCGTGGATGTGACCGTGGCTGTGACCGTGGCTGTGACCGTGGCTGTGACTGTGGCTGTGACCGTGACTGTGACTGTGGATGTGGCTGTGACTGTGGTTGTGACTGTGGCTGTGGCTGTGACCGTGGCTGTGACCATGGCTGTGACCGTGGTTGTGACTGTGGCTGTGACTGTGGTTGTGACTGTGGCTGTGACCGTGGCTGTGACCGTGGGCTGTGACCGTAGCTGTGACAGTGGCTGTGACAGTGGCTGTGACAGTGGCTGTGACCGTGACTGCGACCGTGGATGTGGCTGTGACCGTGGCTGTGACCGTGGGATGTGACCGTGGCTGCGACCGTGGCTGCGACCGTGGCTGTGGCTGTGACTGGCTGTGGCCGTGGCTGTGACCGTGGCTGTGACCGTGGTTGTGACTGTGGCTGTGACCGTGGCTGTGACCGTGGCTGCGACCGTGGCTGTGACCGTGGGCCGCCGACGCGTCTCTCGCCAGAGTCCGCCCTCTCCGTGCCGACTTCGGTTTGGTTCGGTTCGCTTCGTTCGGTGTTCGGTTCGATCGAAGTTGTTTCAGGATTGTGTTTGTCCGGGGCTGTGTCAGGTTCGCCTACGGTCAGGATCCTGCCTCCTGAGGAGTCCGGCTGTATCTTCTGGATATATCTCGGCTGGATGTCCAGCTATCGGCCGGATCTGGCGTCCTCTGATAGGGCGATCGGTATCGGTGAATAGGCCGCCACCGCAGGCGCACCTGGCCCGAAGCCCATGCGCGCCGCCCCGTGCTAAATAAGGTACCGCGACCAGACAACGCACGTGCGACGAATCACGGAGCGGACCGCGGCGTCTAATGGCTGTCAGACGGGCACGAGGTCAGCGTGGGTGCTGTCAGGATGGCGGGGGTGCTGTCCTGGCGGTCTTGGCTGTACCAGCCACCAGCGGGATCCTCTACTGGCCGAACGTATGATCATGTATCCGTGGAGCTATGGGGCCACGCCATCGTGGATCCATGACAACGTGGAGCCATGTGAGACCGTTTTTCTGCGGAACCCTGAGCGTGTCCCTGGGTGACAATGTGACCATGTCCGATGGAACCATGACCCGGTGGAACCATGTGACCATGCGGCTCCGCCGGTAGTTGGCCAGTAGCGCAGGCGGGCGCCCAGTCCCCCGCATTGTCAGGCCTATGTCGGGCGCCGGTCGCGTCGGCGGAGAGCATTGTCGTGGCGAAACCGGTGGTCATTGTGATGTCGGACGTCACATTGCAGCGTTAGGAGGTTCCGCTCACTGCACGGCCACCTGTCAGGACTGATTTGTGTGATGGCCGGGGGCGCACGCGTCTGGAAAGGTCGCCGCCGCCGCCGCCGCCGCCGCCGCCGCCGCTGCTGCTGCTGCTGCTGCTGCACCCAGTTGCTGGGTGCTGGCAAGTTGACGTGACAGTTGAGGAATCTGGCGGCTGGGTGTGTCATGTGTCGGCTGGGTGTGTCATGTGTCACGCCGTGACACCGTTAACCGGCCGGATACGTCATCTGCGTACTAACTTCTACTACGACGCCATTTGCGCCTAGAATGACGCCTGGCATGACTATCACAGCATCACAGAGTGTGTCAGCATCGCGTGACACAGTGACACCGTCACAGTGTCACGGTGTCACGGTGTCACGGAGAGTCACATAGTGTGTCTGTATTCAGTCCACTCGTCGCTGACTAATGGAGGGGACTCGAGCGGTCAATTAGGTTACGGTGTTTTCGGCTATCCACTCCGGCTTTGGTCAGGTAGAGGCTCCGCACGCTGAGGCAGATCGGTGCCGTTCGTGTGTTCGGAATACTAATTCACCGAGTCACGGGGTCGGCGAGGGCAGATTCGGAGACTCGTATTCGTTTTCTGCTGACGGTTGTGGTTAAGTTCTTCGGACATGTTTCACATAATCGGCCGGTTCAGCTGGTGTACTCGAACTTGAACTCGAAGTTGACCTTTCTCAGCTGCTAGCTCCGTCCCCGAGCCGCCATCTCCTCTCTCCTGAGTACTTGGCACTCCTGAGTACCTGCTTACCCCTGAGCCCCGAGTACCACTGTGACATCGTCTGGTGACCGGCATATGACGTCACATGTAGTGACGTCACTGTCTGTGACCGGAGGGCGTTCACCCCCCTGCTTGATAGACAGGTGTACATACGCCGTGCAGGGGCAGTACAGGTGTACCGGACGCCGCGCAGCGTACGTTGGCCCCGTCCTGTCAGTGCCACTCCAATCGACGTGTGCGCAGGGCGTGTGTCGGCTTTTTGTGACCGGCTAAAAACCCGCCGCGGCAGGGTCGTTAACACGCACTGTTCGATTCGTCTTAATCATGCCAGTGAAAATAATTATTTGCTGATGTAGGTACTGAAGGTTTTTTGGCAGTAAATTTCACCCATGCATCTATTTGAAAAGTTGACCGGTCACAGGACAGCCATGCACCCTTTGCGTCGGTGACGGTGTTGGTGATGGTGAAACAACAAGCGCTGGGTTAATCTCAGCCGACTGACGTGCTCTGTGTGTCTGTGTGTGTGTGTCGCCTGGCTCCGACAGAGAGTAGTAGCCCTCCGGTGCCGCTGCCAGACTGACGTGTTCTGTGTGTCTGTGTGTGTGTGTCGCCTGGCTCCGACAGAGAGTAGTAGCCCTCCGGTGCCGCTGCCAGACTGACGTGTTCTGTGTGTCTGTGTGTGTGTGTCGCCTGGCTCCGACAGAGAGTAGTAGCCCTCCGGTGCCGCTGCCAGACTGACGTGTTCTGTGTGTCTGTGTGTGTGTCGCCTGGCTCCGACAGAGAGTAGTAGCCCTCCGGTGCCGCTGCCAGACTGACGTGTTCTGTGTGTCTGTGTGTGTGTGTCGCCTGGCTCCGACAGAGAGTAGTAGCCCTCCGGTGCCGCTGCCCCGGCAGAGTCAGCCGACTGACGTGTTCTGTGTGTCTGTGTGTGTGTGTCGCCTGGCTCCGACAGAGAGTAGTAGCCCTCCGGTGCCGCTGCCAGACTGACGTGCTCTGTGTGTCTGTGTGTGTGTGTCGCCTGGCTCCGACAGAGAGTAGTAGCCCTCCGGTGCCGCTGCCAGACTGACGTGCTCTGTGTGTCTGTGTGTGTGTGTCGCCTGGCTCCGACAGAGAGTAGTAGCCCTCCGGTGCCGCTGCCAGACTGACGTGCTCTGTGTGTCTGTGTGTGTGTCGCCTGGCTCCGACAGAGAGTAGTAGCCCTCCGGTGCCGCTGCCAGACTGACGTGCTCTGTGTGTCTGTGTGTGTGTCGCCTGGCTCCGACAGAGAGTAGTAGCCCTCCGGTGCCGCTGCCAGACTGACGTGTTCTGTGTGTCTGTGTGTGTGTGTCGCCTGGCTCCGACAGAGAGTAGTAGCCCTCCGGTGCCGCTGCCAGACTGACGTGTTCTGTGTGTCTGTGTGTGTGTGTCGCCTGGCTCCGACAGAGAGTAGTAGCCCTCCGGTGCCGCTGCCAGACTGACGTGCTCTGTGTGTCTGTGTGTGTGTGTCGCCTGGCTCCGACAGAGAGTAGTAGCCCTCCGGTGCCGCTGCCAGACTGACGTGCTCTGTGTGTCTGTGTGTGTGTCGCCTGGCTCCGACAGAGAGTAGTAGCCCTCCGGTGCCGCTGCCAGACTGACGTGTTCTGTGTGTCTGTGTGTGTGTCGCCTGGCTCCGACAGAGAGTAGTAGCCCTCCGGTGCCGCTGCCAGACTGACGTGTTCTGTGTGTCTGTGTTGTGTGTCGCCTGGCTCCGACAGAGAGTAGTAGCCCTCCGGTGCCGCTGCCAGACTGACGTGTTCTGTGTGTCTGTGTGTGTGTGTGTGTCGCCTGGCTCCGACAGAGAGTAGTAGCCCTCCGGTGCCGCTGCCAGACTGACGTGTTCTGTGTGTCTCTGTGTGTGTGTCGCCTGGCTCCGACAGAGAGTAGTAGCCCTCCGGTGCCGCTGCCAGACTGACGTGCTCTGTGTGTCTGTGTGTGTGTCGCCTGGCTCCGACAGAGAGTAGTATCCCTCCGGTGCCGCTGCCAGACTGACGTGCTCTGTGTGTCTGTGTGTGTGTCGCCTGGCTCCGACAGAGAGTAGTAGCCCTCCGGTGCCGCTGCCCCGTCAGAGTCGCCAGCAGAAGACGCCCTCAGGTGGGAGACATCACTGTCAGTGTTTCGGTCCGTCCGCGTGGTGTGCCGTACCCGCCTCCTCCCTCCCCGCCTGCCTGCTGGCATGCTGCGGCCCGCCCCGTCCCCGTCCCCGCCCCGCCCCGCCGCTGCCAGCCGGACCATTGCCGTGTGGCAGCTGCAGCTGAAGCTGAATCTCTCGCTGATGCACGGCTGTGTCTGCGGGCCGACTTTGCCCGATTGGTAGCTGTCGCGGTGGGATGGCCGAGCGGGAAGCGAGCACGCCTATTCCGCGTCCACTGTCCATAGGAGGGTTTTCTCAGTTGTCGTTGGTGACCCTTTTCTGTTCCAGCGGCGGCCGGCGACTCGCTGTGCTTGGTTTTGTTTGCGGCTGTAGCGCCGGCGTAGCGGCTGTTTGGTTTGGTTTTGTCGTCTTGTCCTCGAGAGTTGTGCTGCCCCGTGGTTTGGTTTGGTTTTGTTGCCGCGTTTGTAGCGCCAGCATAGCATCCGTTTGGTTTCGTCGTTTTGTTTCGTCGAGTTGTGCCGTCCCGTGGTTTGGCCTGATTTCGTTGCCGCAAGGTGTCAGGCTTCCTCGAGTCGTCCTGCCTGTGGTTTGGTTTGGTTTGGTTTTGTTGCCGCTCGCCCCATCTCGCCAGTGCTGCCGCGCGCCTGCTTGGCTAGCGCCTGCCGTCTGCCAGCGCTAGCCCGGCTCCACCTGACTGCACGCTGCAGTCGCTGCATGCTTTGTTTTTGCTGCCGGCGTGAGTGCTGCCCGTGGTCGCCCCGCGGTCGCTCCGGAGTCGCCCCGCGGTCGCCCCGTGGACGCCCCGCGGACGCCCCGCGAACGCCCCGCGAACGCCCCGCGGTCGCCCCTTTGGACGCCTGCCGACACTCCGTGGAAGTAGTTGTGTGTTGCGGGGCGGCGCGCGGAGCAGACAGACGCTGCTGCGGCGCAGGACGGCTGGGCCCGGCCGGCTCTCACGGCTCGGTGGACGTTCCCAGGGCCGCTTCCGCCGCAGAGCGTCTGCACTGCTCCACGCATCGTCCCGGATTGTGGTCGTTCCCGCGAGCGGCAGAGGTGTACGGCCATGCCGTGTTACGTTGTGTGATTGTAGGTGGGACTGGCGGTGGGATTGGGAGTTGGGAAGGATTATAGGAGTGGGACTGGAGGTGGGAAGGGTCAGGGGAGTGGTGATTGCGAGAAAGGAACTGTCAGGGAAGTGGGACGGGGAGTGGGAAGTAGCAGGAAAAGGGTCATAGATTGGGGAAGGGTCAGGGAATGGGTCGGGAAAGGTCAGGGACTGGGGAAGGGTTGTGGACTGGGAAAGGGACTGGGACTGGGACTAGGACTGGGGAAGGGTCAGGGACTAGGACTGGGGAAGGGTCAGGGACTGGGTCTGGGACTGGGACTGGGACTGGGTAGGGGTCAGGGACTGAGGAAGGGTTAGGGTCTGGGACTGGGACTGGGACTGGGCTAGGGACTGGGAAGGGACTGGGACGGGGACGGGTTAGCGGAGGAGTGTCAGTGCCTGAGTAGCACCGAGCAGCGGACCATTTTCGTGGCGGTACCGACGCGCCGATGCCGACAAATGGAGCCCAGTCACACCGACCTCATCAGTGTGATGGACTCATGCCTGTCTCGGGAGTGCACCGCCCGTCACGCTCGGTGAACATGACTCCCCCGCCCACTCCCTCAGCGCGCACGGGCGTGGGGCGTGGCAGGCGAGTTCAACCCCCAGCGCGGCGTGCGCGCGCCATGGCCCCCCGGCCTGGCCTGTCTCCATGAACCACCACCAGCGGGGCGGCGCGGCCCTGTCGCCCATTCGGCTGACGATCGCCAGCCAGTGTGCGGTGATCTCATGTGCCCGCACCGCGGCCGGCTGCCGCCGCTGCACGCACTGCACGGTGCACAGTGCGGCCAGTGGTCCGCTCACGTCCGGCAACTGACGAGCGCCGCCGAGCGCCGCGTGGCCTTGTACCCCGGCTGGAAAGCATTCCGCCGGCCGGTGCACGGCCTGGTCCCCCGCCCCGCGCCGCTGCTTTGTGTATGGTTGTGCCGGCCGGCAGCGCGCCTGCGCAGGGCCTGACGTTTCGCTCAGGAGCTGACTGTGCCCCGGTCCGCAGGCGAGGGAGCCGCGAGTCCCAGCAGCCGCGCGCGACGGCGCGCCCAGCGTCGGGTCACCAGGAATGAATCTCGCTACCACTCAGGTGAGTGACGTGCTATGGGTCATCTGACCCGACTGTCCGGGTCCCGCTGACCAGGAATGAATCTCGCTACCACTCAGGTGAGTGACGTGCTATGGACCATCTGACCTGACTGCCCGGGTCCCTCGAACGGTGAGGCCAAATGAGGCGCCGTCATTGGTTGGTGACTTCGAACTCTGATCGCAGGTATGGATGACAGGACGCTCTTGACAGAGTGGGCCCCTTTGTAGATCAGGTAAGGTGCTTCAAGGAAACCAGAATCTTTCAAGGAACGAGGAATGATGATGGCTTGTGAGTAATGCGCTATTGCTTTGCTGTGGCTGCCGCCTCGGCACGTGCTCTCACTCATCAGCTGGTCTCCAGGTGCTATGACTCACACATCAGCTGGTCTCCAGGTGCTATGACTCTCACACATCAGCTGGTCTCCAGGTGCTATGACTCACACATCAGCTGGTCTCCAGGTGCTATGACTCACACATCAGCTGGTCTCCAGGTGCTATGACTCACACATCAGCTGGTCTCCAGGTGCTATGACTCTCACACATCAGCTGGTTTCCAGGTGCTATGACTCTCACTCATCAACTGGTCTCCAGGTGCTATGACTCTCACACATCAGCTGGTCTCCAGGTGCTATGACTCACACATCAGCTGGTCTCCAGGTGCTATGACTCTCACATCAGCTGGTCTCCAGGTGCTATGACTCTCACACATCAGCTGGTCTCCAGGTGCTATGACTCACACATCAGCTGGTCTCCAGGTGCTATGACTCACACATCAGCTGGTCTCCAGGTGCTATGACTCTCACACATCAGCTGGTATCCAGGTGCTATGACTCACACATCAGCTGGTCTCCAGATGCTATGACTCTCGCATCAGCTGGTCTCCAGGTGCTATGACTCTCACACATCAGCTGGTCTCCAGGTGCTATGACTCTCACACATCAGCTGGTCTCCAGGTGCTATGACTCACACATCAGCTGGTCTCCAGGTGCTATGACTCACACATCAGCTGGTCTCCAGGTGCTATGACTCACACATCAGCTGGTCTCCAGGTGCTATGACTCACACATCAGCTGGTCTCCAGGTGCTATGACTCACACATCAGCTGGTCTCCAGGTGCTATGACTCTCACACATCAGCTGGTCTCCAGATGCTATGACTCTCACACATCAGCTGGTCTACAGATGCTATGACTCACACATCAGCTGGTCTCCAGGTGCTATGACTCTCACACATCAGCTGGTCTCCAGGTGCTATGACTCACACATCAGCTGGTCTCCAGGTGCTATGACTCACACATCAGCTGGTCTCCAGGTGCTATGACTCACACATCAGCTGGTCTCCAGGTGCTATGACTCACACATCAGCTGGTCTCCAGGTGCTATGACTCACACATCAGCTGGTCTCCAGGTGCTATGACTCTCACACATCAGCTGGTTTCCAGGTGCTATGACTCTCACACATCAGCTGGTTTCCAGGTGCTATGACTCTCACACATCAGCTGGTTTCCAGGTGATATGACTCTCACACATCAGCTGGTTTCCAGGTGCTATGACTCTCACATCAGCTGGTCTCCAGGTGCTATGACTCTCACACATCAGCTGGTTTCCAGGTGCTATGACTCTCACACATCAGCTGGTCTCCAGGTGCTATGACTCTCACACATCAGCTGGTCTCCAGGTGCTATGACTCTCACACATCAGCTGGTCTCCAGGTGCTATGACTCTCACACATCAGCTGGTTTCCAGGTGCTATGACTCTCACACATCAGCTGGTCTCCAGGTGCTATGACTCTCACACATCAGCTGGTCTCCAGGTGCTATGACTCACACATCAGCTGGTTTCCAGGTGCTATGACTCACACATCAGCTGGTCTCCAGGTGCTATGACTCTCACATATCAGCTGGTCTCCAGGTGCTATGACTCTCACACATCAGCTGGTTTCCAGGTGCTATGACTCTCACACATCAGCTGGTCTCCAGGTGCTATGACTCTCACACATCAGCTGGTCTCCAGGTGCTATGGCTCTCACACATCAGCTGGTCTCCAGGTGCTATGACTCACACATCAGCTGGTTTCCAGGTGCTATGACTCTCACACATCAGCTGGTCTCCAGGTGCTATGACTCTCACACATCAGCTGGTCTCCAGGTGCTATGACTCTCACACATCAGCTGGTTTCCAGGTGCTATGACTCTCACACATCAGCTGGTCTCCAGGTGCTATGACTCTCACACATCAGCTGGTCTCCAGGTGCTATGACTCACACATCAGCTGGTCTCCAGGTGCTATGACTCTCACACATCAGCTGGTTTCCAGGTGCTATGACTCTCACACATCAGCTGGTCTCCAGGTGCTATGACTCTCACACATCAGCTGGTCTCCAGGTGCTATGACTCTCACACATCAGCTGGTCTCCAGGTGCTATGACTCACACATCAGCTGGTCTCCAGGTGCTATGACTCTCACACATCAGCTGGTTTCCAGGTGCTATGACTCACTCATCAGCTGGTCTCCAGGTGCTTCTTGAGTGTCCCATCGGTGACTTCCACGGAGGAAGGACAGTCGCAGAGCCCCAGGATGTTGTCCTTGACCTGTGTGTGACTATTTCGAACCAGAACTCATGACCTTCAGCAGGAATCATACACCATTTGACGGCTGGTGGCCGGCCTCTACTAGACGCGTGTTCCATACACCATTTGACGGCTGGTGGCCGGCCTTTACTAGACGCGTGTTCCATACACCATTTGACGGCTGGTGGCCGGCCTTTACTAGACGCGTGTTCGTACAGACTGTATGTTACCGGCGTGTGTTTTCGTGGAGGCCTGTTTTGGCGTGACCGCTGTGTGCTCTTTGTCTGCATTTGGGCCCTGTTTTCGGCAGCGTGACCCCGTCCGGTGTTGGATGTTCCGTGTCTGTTGGTGATACGTGTGACCTCAGTAGTTGCAGAGGTGCGACCACCACGTGTCCGTTTGGACGTGCCACTTGTTTTGCTGCGGAGCGACGGCTCGCTCGTGCGTGACGCGACGTGACGTGACGTGATGTGACGTGACGTGATGTGACGTGATGTGACGGGACGTGATGTGACGCGATGTGACGCGATGTGACGTGATGTGACGCGATGTGACGCGATGTGACGCGATGTGACGCGATGTGACGCGATGTGACGCGATGTGACGCGATGTGACGCGATGTGACGCGATGTGACGCGATGTGACGGGACGGGACGTGATGTGACGCGATGTGACGCGATGTGACGCGATGTGACGCGATGTGACGCGATGTGACGCGATGTGACGCGATGTGACGCGATGTGACGGGACGGGACGTGATGTGACGCGATGTGACGCGATGTGACGCGATGTGACGCGATGTGACGCGATGTGACGGGACGGGACGCGATGTGACGCGATGTGACGGGACGGGACGTGATGTGACGCGATGTGACGGGACGGGACGTGATGTGACGCGATGTGACGCGATGTGACGCGATGTGACGCGATGTGACGCGATGTGACGCGATGTGACGCGATGTGACGTGACGTGATGTGACGTGACGTGACGTGATGTGACGTGACGTGATGTGACGTGACGTGACGGGACGTGATGTGACGGGACGTGATGTGACGCGATGTGACGCGATGTGACGCGATGTGACGTGATGTGACGCGATGTGACGCGATGTGACGCGATGTGACGCGATGTGACGCGATGTGACGCGATGTGACGTGATGTGACATGATGTGACGTGATGTGACGCGACACCTGTGTGACGCTGTGTGATGTGATGTAAACGGTGTGACGTGTGATGTTGTGTGACGGCCGGCAGTGGTGGCTGTGAAGTGGCGTGGTAGGGCTGTGCATATTGTTGATTATGGCCAAGAAACTGGCGACTCTTCGGCGTCCCTGAAGTCAGTGGCGGATTAAGCCGCCGACTTTAAGACGGGAAATAATTTCCGCGGTTTTAATGCAATACGCGTTATGCATTTGCGTATCGATTAGGAGTGGACATTTCCCTTTTTGTTGCCCTTGGATCCGCCCGTGGCCGACGGTATCAGCTTTAATGCAATACGCGTTATGCATTTGCGTATCGATTAGGAGTGGACATTTCCCTTTTTGTTCCCCTTGGATCCGCCCGTGGCCGACGGTTGCAATGTACTGTCCCTTTTTTGTTCCCCTTGGATCCGCCCGTGGCCGACGGTATCAGCTTTAATGCAATACGCGTTATGCATTTGCGTATCGATTAGGAGTGGACATTTCCCTTTTTGTTCCCCTTGGATCCGCCCGTGGCCGACGGTTGCAATGTACTGTCCCTTTTTGTTGCCCTTGGATCCGCCCGTGGCCGACGGTTGCAATGTACTGTCCCTTTTTGTTACCCTTGGATCCGCCCGTGGCCGACGGTTGCAATGTACTGTCCCTTTTTGTTACCCTTGGATCCGCCCGTGGCCGACGGTTGCAATGTACTGTCCCTTTTTGTTGCCCTTGGATCCGCCCGTGGCCGACGGTTGCAATGTACTGTCCCTTTTTGTTGCCCTTGGATCCGCCCGTGGCCGACGGTTGCAATGTACTGTCCCTTTTTGTTGCCCTTGGATCCGCCCGTGGCCGACGGTTGCAATGTACTGTCCCTTTTTGTTCCCCTTGGATCCGCCCGTGGCCGACGGTTGCAATGTACTGTCCCTTTTTGTTCCCCTTGGATCCGCCCGTGGCCGACGGTTGCAATGTACTGTCCCTTTTTGTTCCCCTTGGATCCGCCCGTGGCCGACGGTTGCAATGTACTGTCCCTTTTTGTTGCCCTTGGATCCGCCCGTGGCCGACGGTTGCAATGTACTGTCCCTTTTTGCTCCCCTTGGATCCGCCCGTGGCCGACGGTTGCAATGTACTGTCCCTTTTTGTTGCCCTTGGATCCGCCCGTGGCCGACGGTTGCAATGTACTGTCCCTTTTTGTTGCCCTTGGATCCGCCCGTGGCCGACGGTTGCAATGTACTGTCCCCTTTTGTTGCCCTTGGATCCGCCCGTGGCCGACGGTTGCAATGTACTGTCCCTTTTTGTTGCCCTTGGATCCGCCCGTGGCCGACGGTTGCAATGTACTGTCCCTTTTTGTTGCCCTTGGATCCGCCCGTGGCCGACGGTTGCAATGTACTGTCCCTTTTTGTTGCCCTTGGATCCGCCCGTGGCCGACGGTTGCAATGTTCTGTCCCTTTTTGTTGCCCTTGGATCCGCCCGTGGCCGACGGTTGCAATGTACGGTCCCTTTTTGTTGCCCTTGGATCCGCCCGTGGCCGACGGTTGCAATGTACTGTCCCTTTTTGTTGCCCTTGGATCCGCCCGTGGCCGACGGTTGCAATGTACTGTCCCTTTTTGTTCCCCTTGGATCCGCCCGTGGCCGACGGTTGCAATGTACTGTCCCTTTTTGTTCCCCTTGGATCCGCCCGTGGCCGACGGTTGCAATGTACTGTCCCTTTTTGTTCCCCTTGGATCCGCCCGTGGCCGACGGTTGCAATGTACTGTCCCTTTTTGTTGCCCTTGGATCCGCCCGTGGCCGACGGTTGCAATGTACTGCATAATACCGGACCTTAATGTCTTCTGGTGTGTCATTTTTCGTGAGGCTAGAAACGTGAGCAGTCGTAACGTGACTTGATGGATTGCGTATTCTAATCAGCTTGCTGTTCAGTTGTAGAGCTGACTCATGCCGCGCATGCCTCGACTTGGCTGGCACGCTGAAAACTGTCACGGCCGGGGAGTGAAAAAGCCTCGTTCAGGATTCTGATCCGATCCCTAGCACGTGTAACATGTCATTCTGTCTCGTATGACGTTAGTCAACAGGGCTCCCATATTTGGAGTGATGCGACCATATAGAGAGGTTGGCTGTTGAGTCGGTGTTCATGTGTTGCCAGGGGGCATGGAGCGAAGGTTATAGTTGGGGTTGTGGTTAGTGCTGCTGCCAATTCCATTGACGGTGGTACTGTTGGCTGTGGCTGGCGTGACCTTTGGTGTGGTGGGCACGTGGAAAGAGCAGGTAAACTCGGCATGTGTTGTCACAAATGACATGAAAGCTGATGACATGCAGCAAACGGATGTTGATCGTTGTACTGATGCTGCAGGAATTTAATGCCTGGCGGTGTCGCCTGTCGTGACGCCAGAAACGCATGTAGTTGTAACGTGACGGATATGATGGATTATGTTTTTTGTTGTTATTTTTGTGTGGCATGGGTCCAGGACGTTTGTTCATTCAGCCAGGATTACACTGTGTGCTGCGGAATGTGATGGGAGACGTGGTTACTGCGCTTTTTACAGGAGTGCACCACCGTAATTCTCATGTTCTTTACTGCCGTACGTCCACGTCATTCTTGTTATTCTATGTTGCCTACTCTGGCGGTGAAGGCACTGGTGTAGGCTTCTGACAGTGACCCGCGCGTATTTGTGTTCAAAGGCCGAGGTTGTTCAAAGTCCGAGGTGCTAATTGGCGTTGGTCTGTGCCCGACGGAGGCGCGACATGGGCGGCACCGTGCTGACTGACGCTGACATGGATGACATTGATGACATTGATGACATTGATGACATTGATGACATTGATGACATTGATGGCTGTGCTCCACAGAGGGGGACTGACGTTGATGTGTTCCGGTGATGCCGACTGACGTTGATCTGTGCTGCACAGTGATGCCGACTGACGTTGCTCTACTGTACCGGTGATGCCGACTGACGTTGATGTGTACCGGTGATGCTGACTGACGTTGATGTGATGTACAGTGATGCCGACTGACGTTGGTGTGTTGTGCTCTCCACAGAGGTGCGGCAGGAGGCGGTACAGCAGGCCATCGCTGCCATGCAGAGTCGTCCCAAGCAGCTGCCGATGCCGTCCAAGCGTCAGTCGGTGATGGCGCGCAGTCCAGAGGCAGAGCGACGCCGACGACGCGACTCGGACAATGGTGAGATGTCCACCCCCTGACGGTCCTCCCTCCCCTGTCCTGCTGATAGGCTGGGGGGTATAGAAGGCGCTGGAACCCGGACAATGGTGAGATGTCCACCCCCTGACGGTCCTCCCTCCCCTGTCCTGCTGATAGTCTGGGGGTATAGAAGGCGCTGGAACCCGGACAATGGTAAGATGTCCACCCCCTGACGGTCCTCCCTCCCCTGTCCTGCTGATAGTCTGGGGGTATAGAAGGCGCTGGAACCCAGACAATGGTGAGATGTCCACCCCCTGACGGTCCTCCCTCCCCTGTCCTGCTGATAGTCTGGGGGTATAGAAGGCGCTGGGACCCGGACAATGGTGAGATGTCCACCCCCTGACGGTCCTCCCTCCCCTGTCCTGCTGATAGTCTGGGGGTATAGAAGGCGCTGGGACCCGGGCAATGGTGAGATGTCCACCCCCTGACGGTCCTCCCTCCCCTGTCCTGCTGATAGTCTGGGGGGTATAGAAGGCGCTGGGACCCGGACAATGGTGAGATGTCCACCCCCTGACGGTCCTCCCTCCCCTGTCCTGCTGATAGTCTGGGGGTATAGAAGGCGCTGGGACCCGGGCAATGGTGAGATGTCCACCCCCTGACGGTCCTCCCTCCCCTGTCCTGCTGATAGGCTGGGGGTATAGAAGGCGCTGGAACCCAGACAATGGTGAGATAGTCCCCTACCCCCTGACGGTCCTCCCTCCTCTGTCCTGCTGATAGGCTGGGGGTATAGAAGGCGCTGGGACCCGGGCAATGGTGAGATAGCCCTGACTCTGACCGTCTGACTCCGACTGACTCCTTCACTCCTTGAATGCTCCTTCACTCCTTAACTGCTCATTGACTCCTTGACTCTGCTCCTTGACTCATTGTCCCGGTAACAGGTGCTGGGTTATATGAGGCACCGGGACCCATGCAGTGGTGAGCTAATCCACTTCTCCATGTTCGACTGACGGACGCTGGGTTATAACGGCTGTGCCACGTAGTCGTGCACCACGCGTTAGTGATGTCTGCGGAGAGTCGGAGAGTCTTAGACTCGAGTCCACGACACCCGTCGTCTCGGGTGCGTTCCCGCGACCGTGACAAGGCAGTACGGGACTGGACAGTGGACATTGTAGACGGCCTTGTACCGGGACGAAGCGGTGACCTCACGGAGAGCGTCACCACGCAGCGATGACGGACAGGGTGAGGGATGGGAGGGAGTTGATGAGCTGGGTCTGCTCTTATAAGTGTCTGTTGCGCAATGCTGGGGAGCAATCAGGGCGGGATTCTAAACAGGCGTGTAGTGTTTTGAATTCAAAATGGCATAATTTGGCCATCTGATGTCCTCTTGCCTCATAACGGCCAGCATGTCTGCCATCGCTGTCTGGTACCGAGCCCCCCCCCCCCCCCCCAGCGCGTTATGAAAACACTTCCTGTACCGGCTCTCAGTAGTATCCCGTTTATACGGCATGGTAGCGTCCTTCCTGTATACATATAGACACCATCCACCAGCTCCTCCTCCCATGGCCCATCGTCCGCGTAACTGCGTGGCGCCCCGTTCAATGCGAGCATCCGGCGGCGGCGGGGGGGGGGGGGGGGGCGGCGTGACGGTGCCAGCAGTGCCTGCGATGACGTGACGTGCCGTGATGTGACGTGACGTGACGTGACGGTGGCAGCGGTGTCTGCGATGACATGACGTGACGTGATGTGACGTGACGACGTGGTGTGCCGTGATGTGACGTGACGTGACGGTGGCAGCGGTGCCTGCGATGCCATGACGTGACGTGACGTGACGGCGAGCCAAACAGCCGTCACGCCGCCGCGCCGCAGCTGCCGGCAGAGGGCGTGACGTGGTGACGACAGTAGTGTGACTCAGTAGGTAGAGGCATCCCTGCCCCGCTCTCGACCGGAACCGACGGGCCGACCACCGACGCACCCCAGCTCAGACAGCCACCGACATGATAGCTGTCGGCGTAGCTGTCGGTGTAGCTGCCGGTGTAGCTGTCGGTGTAGCTGTCGGTGTAGCTGTCGGTGTAGCTGTCGGTGTAGCTGTCGGTGTAGCTGTCGGTGTAGCGGGAGGTGTAGCGGGAGGTGTAGCGGGAGGTGTAGCTGGCGGTGTAGCGGGCGATGTAGCTGTCGGTGTAGCGGACGGTGTAGCTGTCGGTGTAGCGGACGGTGTAGCGGGCGGTGTAGCTGTCGGTGTAGCTGTCGGTGTAGCTGTCTGTGTAGCTGTCGGCGTAGCGGGCGGTGTAGCTGTCGGTGTAGCTGTCGGTGTAGCGGGCGGTGTTAGTCATGGCTCGAAAGACCGCGCGAGTTTGCGACAGTGATCCGCCATTTAAAGTTGCCGGTGGAACTTTGTTTCTGCTCAGTGAAGTCTCAGGAGGAGTGTCGAAATGGAGCACGCCCGCGTGGGTGTGCTGGTATGATGTTCTCTGGCGAAGGCACGCGGACGTTTTTCTTCACGTCCAGATAAATACACAAGGTCTGAGTCAGTCCCGGGCGGCCCGAAACCAAAATAAATCGTCCGGTCCGTCGCCACCAGGCGGGTTGGTGCCGGGAGTGGCTTGGACTTCAAGTGCACTCTGAATCAGATCACGCTGTAACTTTGAGGCTTAGTCATACCGGTGGACAGATGCGAAACGTTGATACATGCCTACTTCATTTTAATTTATTTTAAGCAAGAACATTGTAATTCATGAGATGAGTAGCATACACACTACGCAGGTGTGTTTGACAGAAAATGTACAGAACTCATGGGTGATAAGCGAAGCTGTGTCCGATAACCTGCTGTTTGCTTCGGTGCTCGCGGCACCCTGAAGCCGCAATGATCACCATCATAATTATTCCGTGCTCAAAAGACTACACTGAAAGTACGCAACAAACTGTTGCTTGCTGTTAAATGCTGTTATTATGGAGCCCAACGATGGTTTCGTTAGTTTCGGACATGAAATTAAAGTTTGCATCACGTTTAGCCATAACCAAGCTTCTGCAATCAGTCGGCGCCGGGCTGGCGTCATGAGCGCCGTGGACGGGGAGCATGTCGTCAGAGCACTGGCTCGTGCCCCCGCTCGCCGCCCGCCCGTCCGTCCGCCCGCCCGCCCGTCCGCCCGTCCGCCCGTCCGCCGTCCGCCGTCCGCCGTCCGCCGCCCGCCCGAGACTTGTTGAGCAGGACATGGCGGCAGCGGCAGCGGCAGCGGCGGCGGGGGCGGCGGCGGGGGCGGCGGCGGGGGCGGGGTTCGCCGGGTCACCACGCCTCGTCACAC
The DNA here is from genome assembly GCA_036785665.1 of Chirona hameri. Lineage (NCBI taxonomy): Eukaryota > Metazoa > Arthropoda > Thecostraca > Balanomorpha > Balanidae > Chirona > Chirona hameri. The sequence continues at coordinate 28,224 of JAXIVJ010009385.1, read as the reverse complement.
TGCAGACGGCGCCTCCAGAGTGGCTCTGATTGGACCCGGGGTATGCCCTGTCTGGCGGCGCGACAGGAGGTGATGTGTGGAGACGGGGTCGCAGCGGCCCAGTGTGGCGCGGACTGCCGCCTGGCCTGCCGGTGGGTCGTGTGGTGGGCCTGGTGTCGTCCCATTGGAGATCGGAGCAGTGCGGGGCGCGGGGCGGCGGCTGCCGGGCCCAGGCGGCGTGCAGTCATGTGTGAGTGCGGGCAGTGCTGATAGACAACGGCAGCGGGTGGTTCTCCCATGGGAAAGGGACTATCAGCTGATTATCCGTGTGCTAAGCGTGCTTGTTTGTGTGCTAGTGTATGTCTTTGTGTCCAATGATAAATGATCCCATACTGCTTTCTAAAATCAGCCGATCGCGTGATTTGACCGTGGCGTGCCCTGCGCCATTCGATCTCGTTCATTCGATCTCATTCGATCTCTGCCGTGCGCTCCATCCCACTGTGTTTGTGGTGTTTTGTCCCGTCAGTGATCCACCCCACCGCATCCGCTGGCATAGCCCGACCTTGTGTTGTTTGAACCATGGAGTGCTCATTCGACCGGCCGCTCCCCCACCGGACCGGGGGCTGTGCAGTGTACACAGGAACACATACAGTACAGTGTGCCAATCTCAGTACGGTGTGTGACGCCTGACCTCATTGCGCTGTGTGATCCTGGCTCGGGTCCACTCCTACCGTGTGTTTGACGCCGGCTGTGTGCGCGTCTCGGGCAGACTCGAGCTCGGACGAGGATGACAGCTCGGTGCCGGGCGAGCCGGCCACGCCCGAGGTGGACCGCTCGAGGCACCACGGGCCGCCGCCGTCCGACACGAGTAGCCTGGGCTCGGCGCGCGACACGCCGCCCCAGAGCCGCGCCCGCTCCGGGCCGCTGCCGCCTCTGCCCGGGCAGCAGCCGCCGGCCGGCTCACAGCAGCAGCTGCAGCAGCTGCAGCAGCTGCAGCAGCCGCCACAACAGCAGCCCAACACCGTCCAGAACAGGTGAGAATCAGCAGCAGCAGCCACAACAGCAGCCAAGCTCCGTCCAGAACAGGTGAGAATCAGCAGCAGCAGCCACAACAGCAGCCAAGCTCCGTCCAGAACAGGTGAGAATGAACGGAACGACGTTTTAATGGCCAGAACAGACCTATGCCACAGCCAGCCTAAGTAAGGCCCTTACACGGGGCAGAATAGAATTGACGGGCTGACAGTTGACACAGCACAGGCTTACACTGGACAGAACAGATGGACTGCTGCAGCCTTTCTCTAGTCCAAACATACGACTTCGCTGGCATGTTGGTAAGACTCCGCCGACATATTCATATCCTGTTCAGAACAGAAATGTGAAACGGGCCGACAAACCTTTGAGGTGAAACCTCACACCACACAGAGCAGCTGCGGAGAAGCTGCTCAAGCCGACGTCCCAGATTCCCCACCCTCCCCACGACCCATTCAACACCGGCTCGACCCGCGGCCCAGCGGCAGGTGAGAGTGAGCCATCAGGCGGGGGCAGGTGGGATTGTTTGTCCCCACCGCGGCGGCACCCCGTGTCGCCTGCGCTGATACAGGCGCCGTGCACGCGTGCGTCAGACGCCACGCGGCGCTGCTCTGTTGTAAACAATGCTGCAGGTGCGCCCGGCACCACCGGAAATTCCACCGCAGCAGCAAGTGGAACAAGCCTTTCACCGAGTGGAAGCCGAGCGAGCAGGTGTGGTTACTGGTTACGATAGCGGCCTGTTATCGGTGGTCAGTGTGACGACGGGAGACGCGCAGCATCCTGCCTCGGGAGACGCGCCTCGGGAGACGGGAGACGCGCACCATCCTGCCTCGCCTCGCCTCGCCTCGCCTCGCCTCAGGGCCGTCCGTAGCCGCCCGCAGCCGCCCGCAGCCGCCCGTAGCCGCCCGCAGCCGCCCGCAGCCGCCCGCAGCCGCCCGCAGCCGCCCGCAGCCGTCCGCAGCCGTCCGCAGCCGTCCGTAGCCGCCCGCAGCCGCCCGCAGCCGCCCGTAGTCGCCCGCAGCCGCCCGCAGCCGTCCGCAGCCGCCCGTAACCGTCCGTAGCCGCCCGCAGCCGTCCGCAGCCGTCCGCAGCCGCCCGCAGTCGCCCGCAGCCGCCCCCGCCACCGCCCATCTCCTCCGCCGCTCGGCCGCCGTCCTCGCCCCCGCCCCCGCCGGCGCCAGAGCGCGAGGTCCGTTAACTGGCCTGTCGGCATCCGCGGTCTACTCGGACATCAATGAAGGAATGTCGGCAATTCCTCTGATCCCACCCCATCCCGCAGTGGGAGTACATTGGCCACAGTACAGCCTGGCTCAGTATACAGCGGGTTTCAGTGCTATGTCGGCGAGGCCTGGCTTCCACCGGCCGGCGCTGCAGCGGCCCGCACCCCCGCGGGCCGAGCTCCGCGCTCCGTCGCAGGTGGCAGGCCCGTGTGAGGAATGCAGGCACGGCGGCGAGGCGCGATGGCCGTGATCGAGGTGGGGTGCCTTTGGCTGGTGGTGCGCCGCCCCGGCTGTACCGCCATGCTGCCGCCGTGCTGCGGCGTTGCCTGACTAGTGGCAGCTGTGGTGTTGCAGTGTTGCCCGACAACCAGCAGCTGTGCGCCGATGCGCTGTCTATCGAATGATCTACGACGCCCCCCCCCCCCCCACACCGCCGCAGTTTTCTCGTGTGGATTTACGGTTAGGGGGTCTCTCCGCGTAACGTTACCCGGCCGGCGTTACGCCAGCGGGTAACTCGAGCCCGGTTATCTGCGCGGATATCGGGCGTCAGGGGTGGTGGATGCCGCCGGATGCACGCCTGGCCTGCAGATTAGCGTAGTGACGGGGTGGTAGCTGTGCCGGCCGATATAGTTAGCTTTACGTCAGCAATGTGTGACGTCACTGAGCGGAGACCAGCGGAGACACATGACATATTTGGAGGCGGAAGGATATGTCCTCTAGCAGTCGGTATAAACTTAGAGTCGCGAGTTCTGAGTTGTGACTGAGGAGCCATCGGTTGCTATGCTGAACACTGAATCGGGTCGTGTCATCTGTGACCTTTTTCTGGCTGTGTGCTGACCCGTTGATGACCCCTTTTTACCTTTATCAGGTCATTGAATCAATCTGTGACCTGCTTATGGCTGTATGCTGACCCCTTGATGACCCTTTTTACCTTTATCGGGTCATTGAATCAATCTGTGACCTGCTTATGGCTGTGTGTTGACCTGTTGGTGACCCGTTGGTGACCCGTTGGTGACCCGTGTGTGACCTTTCCCTCCGTCTCGTTCGCGGCAGGCTCAGCGGCAGCTCTCAGTCGTCCAATCACGACCGGCAGCGGGCGCGCCTCAGGGACGAGATGACCCAGCTGTCAGAGGTCATGGACAACCTGGCGCCCTGTGAGTAGTGGCCTGCCACCTAAGGACACCTGAGGTGACCTATGGGTGGTCCCCCGCGTTCTGTGGCTCCCTGTGACGACCTATCGCTCTTTGAGTAGTCCATCAGCTGTGACCTGTGGTGACCTGTGGTGACCTGTGGTGACCTGTGGCGACCTGTGGTGACCTGTAGATAATCCCTGTGACCTGTGGCGCCCCGTAAGTAGCCCCATGTGACCTTTGATGACCTTTAAGTATCCCCCAGTGGTCTAATACGATGTGACGCCTTGTTTCATGTAACCTCTGTGCGTTTCCCTGAGCTGGGATCCGCTGCCCCTTGTGACATGTGGTGCTGTGCTGCGTTCCGTGACGCTTCCTCGTCATTCTGTGGACTGTGACTGGGATTCTGTGGACTGTGACTGTGATTCTGTGAACTGTGCTGTGACTGTGATACTGTGACTGTGATTATGTGGACTGTGACTGTGATTATGTGGAATGTGACTGGGATTCTGTGGACTGTGACTGGGATTCTGTGGAATGTGACTGGGATTCTGTGGACTGTGACTGGGATTCTGTGGACTGTGACTGTGATTCTGTGAACTGTGCTGTGACTGTGATACTGTGACTGGGATTATGTGGACTGTGACTGTTATCCTGTGGAATGTGACTGGGATTCTGTGGAATGTGACTGGGATTCTGTGGACTGTGACTGGGATTATGTGGACTGTGACTGTGATTCTGTGAACTGTGCTGTGACTGTGATACTGTGACTGGGATTATGTGGACTGTGACTGTTATCCTGTGGAATGTGACTGGGATTATACGGACTGTGACTGGGATTCTGTGAACTGTGCTGTGACTGTGATTCTGTGGAATGTGATTATGTGGACTGTGACTGTGATTCTGTGGACTGTGACTGGGATTCTGTGGACTGTGACTGGGATTCTGTGGACTGTGCCTGGGATTCTGTTAACTGTGCTGTGACTGTGATACTGTGACTGTCATCCTGTGGAATGTGACTGGGATTATGTGGACTGTGAGTGGGATTCTGTGAACTGTGCTGTGACTGTGATTCTGTGGACTGTGACTGTGATTATGTGGACTGTGACTGTGGAATGTGACTGTGATTATTTGGACTGTGACTGTGATATGTGGACTGTGACTGTGATTCTGTAGACTGTGAATGTGATTCTGTGGACTGTGACTGTGATTATGTGGACTGTGACTGTGGTTATGTGGACTGACTGATTATGTGGACTGTGACTGTGATACTGTGGACTTTGGCTGTGATTATGTGGACTGTGACTGTGACTGTGATACTGTGACTGATTGTGGACTGTGACTGTGATTATGTGGACTGTGACTGTAATTGTGATTCTGTAGACTGTGACTGTGATTCTGTGGAATGTGATTCTGTGGACTGTGATTCTGTGGACTGTGATCCTGTGGACTGTGACTGTGATTCTGTGGACCGTGATTCTGTGGACTGTGATTCTGTGGACTGTGATTCTGTGGACTGTGATTTTGTGGACTGTGATTCTGTGGACTGTGATTCTGTGGACTGTGATTCTGTGGACTGTGATTCTGTGGACTGTGACTGTGACTCTGTGGACTGTGACTGTGGTACTGTGACTGTGATTTTGTGGACTGTGATTCTGTGGACTGTGATTCTGTGGACTGTGATTCTGTGGACTGTGATTCTGTGGACTGTGATTATGTGGACTGTGATTGTGTGGACTGTAATTTTGTGGACTGTGATTCTGTGGACTGTAACTGTGACTATGTGGACTGTGATTGTGATTATGTGACTGTGATTCTGTGGAGTGTGACTGTGATTCTGTGGACTGTGATTATGTGGACTGTGATTCTGTGGACTGTGACTGTGATTCTGTGGAATGTGACTGTGATTCTGTGGACTGTGATTCTGTGGACTGTGATTCTGTGGACTGTGATTCTGTGGACTGTGATTCTGTGGACTGTGATTCTGTGGACTGTGATTATGTGGACTGTGATTATGTGGACTGTGATTCTGTGGACTGTGATTCTGTGGACTGTGACTGTGACTGTGATTCTGCGGACTGTGACTGTGGACTGTGACTGTGACTCTGTGGACTGTGACTGTGACTGCTTCTGTCGACTGAGACCTGCGTTGCTGTCTGTGCATCCTTCAACACTTGTTCCGCTGTTTGTGTAACTCAGCTAGTGCCTCTGTGAACTGTTGACTGCGGTGTCTGGTAGCCTGATGGTAGCCTGAGCTGTTTAGTTAGCAGGCTGCTGCAGTAGCGTGCTCATTAGATCATGCCGATAGACGGCGCCGAGCTCTTTACCAAGCGGGCGTGGCCGGCAAAACTGGTCGACTGCAACTGATAGCGCTGATAGCTGATACTGTTAGTGAACTGTGGGATATTTCGGAGCTACAAATCAGGTTAATTGAAGTCCACCTCCGAGAGAGTCGTCGGTTGGTTGTTAGGTCTTACGAAACTAGGTGATGAAATGACGGTAAATTGTATATGGCAATCGGCTGTCAGTTTGTTTTAGGGGTTACCGTAGCTGTGATGTTTAACAGACTGGGGGCGTGGGACAGGAATACTTCAGGTCGCTGCAATAGTGATGTACTGATGTAGCTCACCGATGGCCTGGGACATTCTCATGACATCTGCATTGACTCGATGTCTGTCAATGTGCACTATGCAGTAACAGGCGAGGCTGTCTTTGCTGCGGACTGTGACCTCCACCACCCCGACGTGCGGCCCGACCCCACATGCTCAGCATGCGGGGTCGGGCCGCACGACGGACAGATTGTACGGACCGTGCTGACGGCGAACTTCAATGTGCGGTCACCGGACCAATGTGCGGTCACCGGACCAATGTGCGGTCAACGGACTAATGTGCGGTCAACGGACACTGGGGTGCGGTCACTGGACTAATGTGCGGTCAACGGACCAATGTGCGGTCACCGGACTGTGGATGGTGTTGTCTGTGCTGCCCTATGTGTGTCCCTGTGTTGTGCTGTGTGTCGCCGTACTGAGTTGTGTTGTGCTGTGTGTGTTGTGATGTGTCTGTGTTGTGCTGTGTCTGTGTTGTGCTGTGTATGTGTTGTGCTGTGTCTGTGTTGTGCTGTGTCTGTGTTGTGCTGTGTCTGTGTTGTGCTGTGTCTGTGTCTGTGTTGTGCTGTGTCTGTGTTGTGCTGTGTCTGTGTTGTGCCGTGTCTGTGTTGTGCTGTGTTGTGCTGTGTTGTGCTGTGTTGTGCTGTGTTGTGCTGTGTTGTATCTGTGTTGTGATGTGTCTGTGTTGTGATGTGCCTGTGTTGTGATATGTCTGTGTTGTGCTGTGTATGTGCTGTGTATGTGTTGTGCTGTGTCTGTGTTGTGCTGTGTCTGTGTTGTGCTGTGTATGTGTTGTGCTGTGTCTGTGTTGTGCTGTGTATGTACTGTGCTGTGTCTGTGTTGTGCTGTGTCTGTGTTGTGATGTGTCTGTGTTGTGCTGTGTCTGTGTTGTGCTGTGTCTGTGTTGTGCTGTGTATGTGGTGTGCTGTGTCTGTGTTGTGATGTGTCTGTGTTGTGATGTGTCTGTGTTGTGCTGTGTATGTGTTGTGCTGTGTCTGTGTTGTGCTGTGTCTGTGTTGTGCTGTGTCTGTGTTGTGATGTGTCTGTGTTGTGCTGTGTCTGTGTTGTGATGTGTCTGTGTTGTGCTGTGTCTGTGTTTTCCTGTGTCTGTGTTGTGCTGTGTCTGTGCTGTGCTGTGTCTGTATTGTGCTGTGTCTGTGTTGTGCTGTGTCTGTATTGTGCTGTGTCTGTATTGCGCTGTGTCTGTGTTGTGCTGTGTCTGTGTTGTGCTGTGTCTGTGTTGTGTTGTGCTGTGTCTGTGCTGTGTCTGTGTTGTGATATGTCTGTGTTGTGCTGTGTCTGTGTCTGTGTTGTGCTGTGTCTGTGTCTGTGTTGTGTTGTGTCTGTGTTGTGCTGTGGCTGTGTCTGTGTTGTGCTGTGTCTGTGCTGTGCTGTGTCTGTGTTGTGCTGTGTCTGTGTTGTGCTGTGTCTGTGTTGTGCTGTGTCTGTGTTGTGCTGTGTATGTGTTGTGCTGTGTATGTGTTGTGCTGTGTATGTGTTGTGCTGTGTCTGTGTTGTGTCTGTGCTGTGCTGTGTCTGTGTTGTGTTGTGCTGTGTCTGTGTCTGTGTTGTGTCTGTGTTGTGCTGTGTCTGTGTTGTGCTGTGTATGTGTTGTGCTGTGTCTGTATTGTGCTGTGTCTGTGTTGTGCTGTGTCTGTGTCTGTATTGTGCTGTGTCTGTATTGTGCTGTGTCTGTATTATGCTGTGTCTGTGTTGTGATGTGTCTGTTTTGTGCTGTGTTGTGCTGTGTATGTGCGGTGTCTGTGTTGTGATGTGTCTGTGCTGTGTCTTTGTCTGTGTTGTGCTGTGTCTGTGTTGTGCTGTGTCTGTGTTGTGCTGTGCTGTGCCGTGTCTGTGTTGTGCTGTGCTGTGCTGTGTCTGTGTTGTGCTGTGTCTGTGTTGTGCTGTGTCTGTGTTGTGCTGTGTCTGTATTGTGCTGTGGCTGTGTTGTGCTGTGTCTGTGTTGTGTTGTGCCTGTGTTGTGATGTGTCTGTGTTGTGCTGTGTCTGTGTTGTGCTGTGTCTGTGTTTTGCTGTGTCTGTGTTTTGCTGTGTCTGTGTTGTGCTGTGTCTGTGTTGTGCTGTGTGTCGCCGTGCTGCCCAGGTATCACTGTGCTGTCCTATGCGCCTCTGCTGTAGCACCGTGCTGTGCTGTCTGTCTCATTGCTAAGTGCTGACCGCCTCCTGACCGTGCCCCCCCCCCCCCCCCTCTACAGACTGTGAGCCTCCGGACGTGACCCACAACACGGGCAGCAGCCGAAGCTCGCGCTACCAGCCGCCACACATGTCCTCAGTGAGGGTCAACAGCAGCACCAACATCACCGCAGCGCTCGACGAGGCGCATGGAGGTACGTCCATCGTCCATCATGTTCATACCTCCCCTACACGTCCATCACGTCCATACCTCCCCTACACTTCCATCACGGCCATACCTCCCCTACACGTCCATCACGGCCACTGACACGGGGTACGTCCATCACGGCCACTGACACGGGGCACGGACGTGCGTCCACCGTCACTGACACAGGGCACGCATCACGGCCACTGACACGGGGCACGGACGTGCGTCCACCGTCACTGACACAGGGCACAGGCGCTCACAGCTGCATAGTGCATGCTTTTCAATATATGGGCGTCACATGACAAAAGTAGTCGGAGCGCGGCTCTAATGCCTAAATCGTCGTCACATTTGTCAATCGAATGTCTTAGGGATTGTTGTGTCGGGAAAGGATTGGGGTTTCGGGACTTGTTTTTAAGAAATTATCGGCTGAATGAGCATCGACGAAACGCGATCGTGTGCAGACCTGAACTGGCGACGGTGGTTCGCTCCCACGCCTCCATCGTTGCCTGCTATCTCAACCCACATTCCCAATTAAGCCTTCGTACTAGTCGAGCGGTTACCTTCTGGTACAGTTATTCGTGACTGCGAATCCCGGTGTAGTGCGTAAGTTGGTAGCCTTTCCTTCTGATGCGGCCGCCAGTTGCATGTCCTAAGGCGGGCGCCTGACGGGCGAGTGGGCGGCGGCGCCGCGCGCTCCTGACTCATTGAACTGCCCACGCCGAGTCAGCATGCACTGTGCTCCCCCACGTCCATTCGTCCGTCTGTTCGGCCGCCTATCCCGCGCGCCTCTGACGTCCTGACCACTGCGGATCACTACGTCGCCGTGCGTGGCTTCGAGTTACTGGGCGTCAGCCGCCGCTCCTCGAAACTGGCACACCCGTGCTACGCGACCAAGTGGCGCTCGCCGCGCGCAGCGTCGCGTAGTCGCCGCAGCAGTGTCGCTCGTCGCGGAGAGAGCGGCGCGTCGTCTGTCGGCCTAGCTGTCGCCGGCCGCGTCACTCGCAGCGACATAACGTCAACCAAGCTGCCACCGGGGCGATGACGGGTTCAGACTCGGGAGAGGGACAGATGTGACGCGCGACGCGTGAGGGGGGGGGGGGGGGAGACACCGCGTCGCTGATGGGTCCAAGCTCGGGCGGGAGGATAGAGAGAGTGGAGAGAGACAGACAGACAGACAGAGGTGACGTAGTTTGTGCGGGCGGAGAGTCGAGACTCGAGACCCCGCCCCCTGCAGTGGGCGGGGTGACGCGACGCATTGCGGGGGTGGTACCCATTGCTCAGGAGTCGCGGGCGGCGCGGGTGGCGTGCTTAGACAGGGCGTGCAGTGTGCGCCGCGCCGGGCCAAGCCAGACGGCTGCGCCGCGCCGCGCCGCGCTCTGCAGTGATGTGACTCATCATCGGACGAGTCCGGTACCGGCTAGAATGCCGCCTCAGCCAGCCAGCGCCGCTCACTGCAGCCCGCCGCCGCCGCGCCGCCGTCAGTGTCGCGGACAGGGCCAGGCTGGCGGCAGTGTCCTGGTGGGGTGCGCAGTGTGAGAGTGTTGGACGCAGGCGGTGTCAGTGGAGGAGACGTGGCATGGTGTGACAGAGGACGAGGAAGTGGCAGGTACTCAGTGAAGGGGCAGAATGAAGGACGATGCGTGCAAGGTGACGGTGAGTCCCAGTCGTGTCGGGCCCGTGTCACGCCTGTGCTACGCCTACGTCGCGGCCGTAGCTGGCTTAGGGAGAATTGCAGACCGACGTTCGGCAGACATGACCTTTGGACCGGCCGCCGTCGCTGGAGCTGGCTGACCACGACACTTTCTCCGCTCCTCCCAGCCGTCCAGCTTTCCAGCCAGCCAGCCGGCCCGGCCGGCCTCGGCAGTGCGGCCTCGGAACTGAGCCGGTGCCATGTCTGGACAGGTTTGGCACCTGGCTCTCTTGAACGAACGGGCCGTGGCGTGAGGGGGCGGTTAGGTCGCGGAGGGAGCGGTTAGGGCGCGGAGGGGCGGTTAGGGCGCGGAGGGGGTGGTTAGGGCGCGGAGGGGGCGGAGGGGGAGGCGGTTAGGGCGCGGAGGGGGTGGTTAGGGCGCGGAGGGGCGGTTAGGGCGCGGAGGGGGGTGGTTAGGGCGCGGAGGGGGCGGAGGGGGAGGCGGTTAGGGCGCGGAGGGGGTGGTTAGGGCGCGGAGGGGGCGGAGGGGCGGTTAGGGCGCGGAGGGGGCGGAGGGGCTCGGTCTATTAAGGGCGGGGCTGAGATCGACACGTTTGAAGGGACGTGGGAAGACGCTGTTGCCTTTGGACGGTCGTATGAGTGGCAGCGTTATTGCTGTTAACACGTTTGAAGGGACGTGGGAAGACGCTGTTGCCTTTGGACGGTCGTATGAGTGGCAGCGTTATTGCTGTTAACACGTTTGAAGGGACGTGGGAAGACGCTGTTGCCTTTGGACGGTCGTATGAGTGGCAGCGTTATTGCTGTTAACACGTTTGAAGGGACGTGGGAAGGCGCTGTTGCCTTTGGACGGTCGTATGAGTGGCAGCGTTATTGCTGTTAACACGTTTGAAGGGACGTGGGAAGACGCTGTTGCCTTTGGACGGTCGTATGAGTGGCAGCGTTATTGCTGTTAACACGTTTGAAGGGACGTGGGAAGGCGCTGTTGCCTTTGGACGGTCGTATGAGTGGCAGCGTTATTGCTGTTAACACGTTTGAAGGGACGTGGGAAGACGCTGTTGCCTTTGGACGGTCGTATGAGTGGCAGCGTTATTGCTGTTAACCGTTGTATTGGATTAAACAATGCATATGTATCCGGCGGGTGCGAGCGTTGCCAACGTAGCGGGAATTCGCACTTTTGGCGGAGCTAGAACCGGTCTGACCGACCTTTCGTTCGTTTAAGGTCCAACCGGCCTTTGTTTGAGTGTTTTGGCGATAACGGTAGCCGCGTCATCGCATTGAGTTTCACTCTGCCTGCTGTGTGTCGAAACCGAGTGAGCAGACCCATCGTGTTTTGAGGGCAGCCTTTTTCACGGGAGCGTTACACTGCTGCATGCGTCATCTTGCTGAGTGAGCTTCAATCTACCGTGTGTCGAAACCGTGCGCGCCGCCGACCCGTCATGTTTTCGTCGACGCCATGACGTCGCGTTCGTCGACGTCATGACGTCGTCGCGTCAGTAGCGGGAGTGTCAGTCGCCTTCCACAGGCAGCTAACATCAGCGGACAGGGCGCAGTCTGGCCGTGACTCACGCGCGCTCTATGATATCCTCCGCCGCCCCCGGAACCGGAGGGTCTGCCGAGATGGGACATGACTGAGTGGCGCTGTAGGCTGTCTCACCAGTCACCAGACGGCTGGCGTGACGATCTGACGCGGCTGACGTGGTGATCTGACGCGGCTGACGTGGTGATCTGACGTGGCTGGCGTGGTGATCTGACGTAGCTGGCGTGGTGATCTGATGGCTGACGTGGTGATCTGACGTGGTGATCTGACGTGGTGATCTGACGTGGCTGGCGTGGTGATCTGACGTGGCTGGCGTGGTGATCTGACGTGGCTGGCGTGGTGATCTGACGTGGCTGGCGTGGTGATCTGACGTGGCTGACGTGGTGATCTGACGTGGCTGACGTGGTGATCTGACGGGGCTGACGTGGTGATCTGATGTGGTGATCTGACGTGGCTGGCTGGACGGCTGTTTGGTTAAATGTAGTGGCGATGACGCGGCTCATCGCGAAGCAGACTGTCTCAGCTGTGCCGGGGTGTCTGTCTGTTGGACGCGGTTAGGACGCGGTTAGGACGTGGTTTGGACGTGGTTAGGACGTGGTTTGGACGTGGTTAGGACGCGGTTAGGACGCGGTTAGGACGCGGTTAGGACGTGGGTTGGACGTGGTTAGGACGTGGTTAGGACGCGGTTAGGACGCGGTTAGGACGCGGTTAAGACGCGGTTAGGATGCGGTTAGGACGCGGTTAGGACGCGGTTAGGACGCGGTTAGGACGTGGTTAGGATGTGGTTAGGACGTGGTTAGGACGCGGTTAGGACGTGGTTAGGACGTGGTTAGGACGTGGTTAGGACGTGGCTAGGACGTGGTTAGGACGCGGTTAGGACGCGGTTAGGACGTGGTTAGGACGTGGTTAGGACGCGGTTAGGACGTGGTTAGGACGTGGTTAGGACGTGGTTAAGACGCGGTTAGGACGCGGTTAGGACGCGGTTAGGACGTGGTTAGGACGCGGTTAGGACGTGGTTAGGATGTGGTTAGGACGTGGTTAGGACGTGGTTACCACGGGACGGTTCGGCGCTGTCTGTGATGCTGGTTGTATGTCCGCTCCTCGCTGCTGAACGATGGCGCTTCTTCGGCCAGACTACTTCTCCACTAACTATGTGTCAGCTTTTAGGGGACGATCCAGCAGCTATTCAGACAGATCGATTGTTTGCCTTCATCTCAGCCACCGGAATACCTATAGTATATACACCATAGTGACAAGATGTACTTCGTTATGGGCGCCAAGTGACCTTAAGTAGCCGGTGCGCCCAGAACCCGCAATCATCAATTATCATCATCATCATCATCATCATCATCATCTGTGTGCTGGAGCGGTGAAGGAGCGGAAGTGACTGTGGGTAGTGATCTGGGAGAGACGACACGTGTCTGGTCGGACGGTCCTCTGTTGTTGAGAGCGAGGGAGGTGGACGGTCGGTCGGTCGGTCGGTCGGTCGGTCGGTCGGTCGGTCGGTCGGTCGGTCGGTCGGTCGGTCGGTCGGTCGGTCGGTCGGTCGGTCGGTCGGTCGGTCGGTCGGTCGGTCGGTCGGTCGGTCGGTCGGTCGGTCGGTCGGTCGGTCGGTCGGTCGGTCGGTCGGTCGGTCGGACGGTCGGACGGTCGGACGGTCGGTCGGACGGTCGGACGGTCGGTCGGACGGTCGGACGGTCGGACGGACGGTCGGACGGTCGGACGGTCGGACGGTCGGACGGTCGGTCGGTCGGTCGGTCGGTCGGTCGGTCGGTCGGTCGGTCGGTCGGTCGGTCGGTCGGTCGGTCGGTCGGTCGGTCGGTCGGTCGGTCGGTCGGTCGGTCGGTCGGTCGGTCGGTCGGTCGGTCGGTCGGTCGGTCGGACGGACGGACGGACGGACGGACGGACGGACGGACGGACGGACGGACGGACGGTCGGTCGGACGGACGGTCGGTCGGTCGGTCGGTCGGTCGGACGGACGGACGGACGGACGGACGGACGGTCGGTCGGTCGGTCGGTCGGTCGGACGGACGGACGGACGGACGGACGGACGGACGGACGGACGGTCGGTCGGTCGGTCGGTCGGACGGACGGACGGTCGGACGGACGGTCGGACGGACGGACGGACGGACGGACGGTCGGTCGGTCGGTCGGTCGGTCGGTCGGTCGGACGGTCGGTCGGGGTCCGTGCCTCAGACGACGTTGCGCATCACGTAGGTGTCACTAGTAGTGATGCAAATCGTAGTCCAAATTTGAGGACGTCCGACAATAGTCAGATTCCGATTTGGACTTCGGTCGGTCAGCCGCAGATATTTTGGACAATTTGCGGTCAAGGCATATATATCACCACGCATTGTCCTATCTTACAGGTATTTACACCTTGCAGGCAATTAATTGGATGATCCTCTGATGTTTTCTAACAAAATGTGGTATGATTGATGTATATGGGGAAATGATTGATGATTGATTCAATCATTCAATTCACATTGATTTATATGATTGATGTACATACATGGGAAATTGAAACAAAAATGATGTGATGGTAATTGTGGACATGAAATTAAATAAAACATCACTAATTACCATGTATAGGATGTTTTGCAAATTGGACTATTCTCGAACTCTTGAAATCATCGGACACTTGTCGGTCAACATTGTCATATTGGATCGGACTTTGGATCGGACATGACTTTGAAAATTTCCGAATTTTACACCACTAGTCACTGGTATGTAAGATTGCTAACGGATCCGTGGCCGTCCAGTGTGATGTGCAATGCACCTGCAGATACGTGACAAGCCGGCACTCCTTCCGCCCACTGTCTGCACACAAAAATATATTTCAACACCTCTAACAGTATTAGTCGGTGCCAGCTCCAGTTCGGCCGTACCCACTCCAGGATGTTCCCAACGACACGGCTCAGCTTCTCAGCATTTCAAACAACCGGCTCCGCTGTACACAGATCCCACAATCCCGCACAGTCCTGCAAGAGCATACCTCTGTTGACGCTCTGTTATGCCCTAACACCCAAGCAATGGCCACTTAAGTCTGACCTTTCTGGCTTGCCTCTCACCACTTCCACCACTTCCAAAGCTGACCTTTCTGGCTTGTCTCCCCACAGCCACTGCGCGCTGGAAGGTCTCCACAAAGATCCAACAGCTGCTGAACACGTTGAAGCGACCGAAGCGGCGGCCTCTGCCTGAGTTCTACATGGACGACGAAGAGGAACTGGAGATGGCGGCGCGGGTTCGAGACCCGGCCGCGCCCAAACCCGAGGGCGGACCGATGACACCCGCCGTCGGCGAGCACCTCGAGGTTGGTGTAGGCGGGTGATGGTTGGTGACGTGTAATGTCTGTGTGTCTGTGATGTCTGATGTGTGATGTCTAGTGACATTTGGCGTCTTGTGGTGCCGTATTGTAACTTGTCTCGTGTGTTGTCGTGTGGATTTGATCAGAAAATCGTGTCCGTGTCCGTGTCATATCTTTGCTCCTTTGTTTTGTCTTCCGGTCGTCACCAACCACCACTGTCTGACCAGTCAATGCACTCTCTTGTCTGGATCTGACCCCGTGTGGCCCCCTCCCTCCCTCCCTCCTTTCCGGTATCCTCTGAATGCGTGTGTGTGACGCGCTGACGCGCACGCTCTCAGCCGAATCTGACCTACTCTCGTCCGGTGTCCGCACTCTGCCGTTTCCCGGAATCCCACCGGGTTCTCCGAGTCCCGTACCGCCCTGTATCGGCGCAGAAAGGGCCTTGGCGTCTGCAGACTGTGCGTCAGCTGCAGGGCGGCGGCGGCGGCGGCGCTGTCCCGTTTCCCGTGTGACGCAGAAGTGTGAAGATGGCTTAAACGTCCTGCAAATGCAACTCGAATAAGGCAGCAACGGGAACGTGTGGCGCAAAGAATGCGTATCTACTAACAAAATACGCACAAATATATTTTTGGAAGTGTTCAGGCAGACCTGTGTTATTAATGTAAACTTCTGGTGACATCAAAATAGAAAGTAATACAAACTATCAAAAGTATCATCACTCGTATCCTGCATGTTGTCACCATTCCCTACATCTGATCGTGGTACCGCCCTCGTCACCCTTTCCCCGCGTCTGATCTGACCCTCTACCTCCGTCCGACAGATCCCTGCCGGTCTGCCTCGTAACCTGGAGGCAGCCGTGCAGCGGTACGGCTCGGCACCTTCAAAGCCTGACCCTCTACCTCCGTCCGACAGATCCCTGCCGGTCTGCCCCGTAACCTGGAGGCAGCCGTGCAGCGGTACGGCTCGGCCACCTTCAAAGCGTCCTGCGCCTCGGTGCTGGACGCCACCAACAAACCCTCCGTGCCGCTCACCTACGGCAAGCTCCTGAGCAGGGCGCACAAGATCGCCTACGCGCTGCTGAACAAGGCGCGGGGGGAGACGAGTCTGAAGCCGGGAGACCGCGTGGCGCTGGTGTACCCCAACAGTGACCCGGTCAGCTTCATGTGCGCCTTCTACGGGTGTCTGTACGCCGGGATGGTGCCAGTGCCGATAGAGGTGCCCATCACGAGGCGGGTAAGTACCTGTGGGGGAGGGGGCGGAGAGAGGGAAGGGAAGAGTGGTGAAGGTAGGGGAGGTATGTGTGTTGTGGTGAGGTGGAGAGTATGGTGAGGTGGAGAGTATTTGAGGTGGGACAAGTGTGGAGTGGTGCAGAGTAGCACGGGTTTCTGCTGCGGAAGGATTTGACCTGATTGACCCGACCTGAGTCAATGCTGAGTGCTGACGCGACCTAGGCTGGTGAACACCAACACCGCCTGACTGCCTGGACACACTGAAACTGGAGTGACTGAACTATTGGCTCCTATAAGCCCAAATCATCATCACACTGAGCTGACTGAACCGATTGATTGGACTCCTGGTGGGGTCAAACGGGCATTAGGGTCAATCATTTAGTTACTCTCTTTGCACATAGATGGCACTGAAAAGATAGACTGGCCGACGATGGCACATTTGCTGGTCATGACTTCGGATGACCTCAGAAGGGCTATGGTGCCAGTGGTTTACATTGATATAGGCTGTTCGTGCACCAAAAAATACTAAATTGCCGTTGAAATTTTGGACCCGTATGACGCGCGGGCCCGACATGGTTGCGGAAATTACATCATAGGTCATCGACTTGATATGACCCCAGGTTAACCTTGGTGTCAAAACATGTCAAACTGTCCCATCTGAGGGTATATGGTAAGTTTGAAGGGAATCCTCGCTGCTGTTCGGACGTTATTTTCGAAAGCGTCAATCGGCACACGAGACTGCATTGATATTGCAAATATGGCAGTTGGATCGGGTTGAAATTGGCGGGCTGAGTTTTTGCAGCTGTTTTCCCATTTTACTTGTGATGCGTAGTTCACGAATGGTCACCAATGCACCAATGCTAGTTTGTGTTTGTTTGTATAATTTCATCTGATTTGCTGATTGTGTAGGTTCAGTGACGAGATATCGGGAAATTTGCCTGAAAACTGGGCGCGATCAGTGTCTTCCCAGTTGAAGTGCTCTGCTTACATTGCAAGTGGTGGGCACCGTTTTCATGGCACCTGAACAGTTTTGGTATTGGATGACACACAAATGATGAAACTATGTCACACTGGTGCCAGTTTTCTTATATCTGATATACTTTTGATGTATAGATGCAAATAGGCCAAAACGGGGGGGGGGGGGTAATCCCTTTGGCCGGCAGTACGCTGAACAGGCGCGGCTGACCACCCTAATGCCCGTTTGACCCCGCCATGTGACCTGAATGAACTGAACTTCATCAAGCTCCACTGACCTAGCTTCGACCTTCGGCTCGCCAGGACGCTGGCTCGCTGCAGATCGGTTTCCTGCTGGGTAGCTGTGGTGTCCAGGTGGCCCTCACCACCGACCCGTGTCACAAGGGTCTGCCGAAGACGACCAGCGGTGAGGTGGCCGTGTGTAAGGGCTGGCCGAAGCTGCACTGGTTCATCACCGAACACCTGGCCAGGCCGCCCAAGGAGTGGCAGCCGCCGCCGCGACTCAACGACGACACGCCTGCCTATGTCGAGGTGAGCCGCCGCGCGGGAGGGCTGGATGATGTGAGACGGGACGAGGAGACGGAACGGCTGTCGGGTGAAGGGGTGTAATGAGGAGTTGGCGCACAGGCTAGCAGAGAGGTAGTGACAGGAGTGTAAACGAAAATCGGTGGGACGCCTAATTTGGACATTTACGTTTTGTGGGAAATGACTGACCGGCTCGATGGAACAGCTTGCAAGAATAGGGCACCCGAAACGAGAAAGCGTCAATGAATGAGTTGTGCGGTTCGGTATGCCTTGGAAGGGTGATTCAAGCTGGCCTGTGTTTTCTGAGACTTCTCGCATTGACCGCGTCGAATGAAGGCCAATCTCGCGAAGTGTGCGTTAAACCAGGTGCCGTTCTCCGCTGCGAAGTGTGTGTTAAACCAGGTGCCGTTCTCCGCTGCGAAGTGTGTGTTAAACCAGGTGCCGTTATCCGCTGCGAAGTGTGTGTTAAACCAGGTGCCGTTATCCGCTGCGAAGTGTGTGTTAAACCAGGTGCCGTTCTCCGCTGCGAAGTGTGTGTTAAACCAGGTGCCGTTATCCGCTGCGAAGTGTGTGTTAAACCAGGTGCCGTTATCCGCTGCGAAGTGTGTGTTAAACCAGGTGCCGTTATCCGCTGCGAAGTGTGTGTTAAACCAGGTGCCGTTATCCGCTGCGAAGTGTGTGTTAAACCAGGTGCCGTTATCCGCTGCGAAGTGTGTGTTAAACCAGGTGCCGTTCTCCGCTGCGAAGTGTGTGTTAAACCAGGTGCCGTTCTCCGCTGCGAAGTGTGTGTTAAACCAGGTGCCGTTCTCCGCTGCGAAGTGTGTGTTAAACCAGGTGCCGTTCTCCGCTGCGAAGTGTGTGTTAAACCAGGTGCCGTTCTCCGCTGCGAAGTGTGTGTTAAACCAGGTGCCGTTCTCCGCTGCGAAGTGTGTGTTAAACCAGGTGCCGTTCTCCGCTGCGAAGTGTGTGTTAAACCAGGTGCCGTTATCCGCTGCGAAGTGTGTGTTAAACCAGGTGCCGTTATCCGCTGCGAAGTGTGTGTTAAACCAGGTGCCGTTATCCGCTGCGAAGTGTGTGTTAAACCAGGTGCCGTTATCCGCTGCGAAGTGTGTGTTAAACCAGGTGCCGTTATCCGCTGCGAAGTGTGTGTTAAACCAGGTGCCGTTATCCGCTGCGAAGTGTGTGTTAAACCAGGTGCCGTTATCCGCTGCGAAGTGTGTGTTAAACCAGGTGCCGTTATCCGCTGCGAAGTGTGTGTTAAACCAGGTGCCGTTATCCGCTGCGAAGTGTGTGTTAAACCAGGTGCCGTTATCCGCTGCGAAGTGTGTGTTAAACCAGGTGCCGTTATCCGCTGCGAAGTGTGTGTTAAACCAGGTGCCGTTATCCGCTGCGAAGTGTGTGTTAAACCAGGTGCCGTTATCCGCTGCGAAGTGTGTGTTAAACCAGGTGCCGTTATCCGCTGCGAAGTGTGTGTTAAACCAGGTGCCGTTATCCGCTGCGAAGTGTGTGTTAAACCAGGTGCCGTTATCCGCTGCGAAGTGTGTGTTAAACCAGGTGCCGTTATCCGCTGCGAAGTGTGTGTTAAACCAGGTGCCGTTATCCGCTGCGAAGTGTGTGTTAAACCAGGTGCCGTTATCCGCTGCGAAGTGTGTGTTAAACCAGGTGCCGTTATCCGCTGCGAAGTGTGTGTTAAACCAGGTGCCGTTATCCGCTGCGAAGTGTGTGTTAAACCAGGTGCCGTTATCCGCTGCGAAGTGTGTGTTAAACCAGGTGCCGTTATCCGCTGCGAAGTGTGTGTTAAACCAGGTGCCGTTATCCGCTGCGAAGTGTGTGTTAAACCAGGTGCCGTTATCCGCTGCGAAGTGTGTGTTAAACCAGGTGCCGTTATCCGCTGCGAAGTGTGTGTTAAACCAGGTGCCGTTATCCGCTGCGAAGTGTGTGTTAAACCAGGTGCCGTTATCCGCTGCGAAGTGTGTGTTAAACCAGGTGCCGTTCTCCGCTGCGAAGTGTGTGTTAAACCAGGTGCCGTTATCCGCTGCGAAGTGTGTGTTAAACCAGGTGCCGTTCTCCGCTGCGAAGTGTGTGTTAAACCAGGTGCCGTTATCCGCTGCGAAGTGTGTGTTAAACCAGGTGCCGTTATCCGCTGCGAAGTGTGTGTTAAACCAGGTGCCGTTATCCGCTGCGAAGTGTGTGTTAAACCAGGTGCCGTTATCCGCTGCGAAGTGTGTGTTAAACCAGGTGCCGTTATCCGCTGCGAAGTGTGTGTTAAACCAGGTGCCGTTATCCGCTGCGAAGTGTGTGTTAAACCAGGTGCCGTTCTCCGCTGCGAAGTGTGTGTTAAACCAGGTGCCGTTATCCGCTGCGAAGTGTGTGTTAAACCAGGTGCCGTTCTCCGCTGCGAAGTGTGTGTTAAACCAGGTGCCGTTATCCGCTGCGAAGTGTGTGTTAAACCAGGTGCCGTTATCCGCTGCGAAGTGTGTGTTAAACCAGGTGCCGTTATCCGCTGCGAAGTGTGTGTTAAACCAGGTTCCGTTCTCCGCTGCGAAGTGTGTGTTAAACCAGGTGCCGTTATCCGCTGCGAAGTGTGTGTTAAACCAGGTGCCGTTATCCGCTGCGAAGTGTGTGTTAAACCAGGTGCCGTTATCCGCTGCGAAGTGTGTGTTAAACCAGGTGCCGTTATCCGCTGCGAAGTGTGTGTTAAACCAGGTGCCGTTATCCGCTGCGAAGTGTGTGTTAAACCAGGTGCCGTTCTCCGCTGCGAAGTGTGTGTTAAACCAGGTGCCGTTCTCCGCTGCGAAGTGTGTGTTAAACCAGGTGCCGTTATCCGCTGCGAAGTGTGTGTTAAACCAGGTGCCGTTATCCGCTGCGAAGTGTGTGTTAAACCAGGTGCCGTTATCCGCTGCGAAGTGTGTGTTAAACCAGGTGCCGTTCTCCGCTGCGAAGTGTGTGTTAAACCAGGTGCCGTTATCCGCTGCGAAGTGTGTGTTAAACCAGGTGCCGTTATCCGCTGCGAAGTGTGTGTTAAACCAGGTGCCGTTCTCCGCTGCGAAGTGTGTGTTAAACCAGGTGCCGTTATCCGCTGCGAAGTGTGTGTTAAACCAGGTGCCGTTATCCGCTGCGAAGTGTGTGTTAAACCAGGTGCCGTTATCCGCTGCGAAGTGTGTGTTAAACCAGGTGCCGTTATCCGCTGTGCCCGCATACCACTGCGTCAAAAAGTTTCCCACGTCTGTCAAGACGTGCGTTGCGGACACTTTTGGTAATAATCCGCCGTAATGCCGAGCTGGCGTGTGTGCATCGAAAGGCAATGTGTCGCTCGAACCATACACGTCTGTAATCGCTCTGAATCGTCACATTCTATCGCGTCCGGATCATCTAAGGAAACAAGGGTGCACACGCATACATTTCACCCGGCACGCACTTCGCGAAAATGATTTTTTTTCACACGTCCATCGAGGTTGCATAGGACGCGCAGCGAACATCTGCATGCATCGTTGGCTCGGAGGGACAAAGTTGTCTCACCAACAACAGACAACTGAAAGACAAAGTTGTCTTTCATATTACCGAGCTTGTTTACGTGGTGGCAAGTGGACACTTGAGCTGTTTGTTTGCATGTGCATCTCTGATAGGTGGATGCAATCATTGTTAGTCTTGTCATTGCGATGTACTTCATGCCACTAAACGTTTGTTTGTTATGAGGTTTACATGATATATAGACGGAAGTAACGGGTAGACGACGTAGTCCTCTGGGCGTCAACAGAATGATCGAAGCAATTGGAGTGCTCTTGAGTCCAAATCATTTGAGCCATTAGCAAATCAGTCGGCGCCCGTGAGCTAAAGTATCACCGTCGTATAAACTGACGAAAGCAATCTTCGTTGAACCTGTGCATAATGCATTTAATTTTTGACATCCTTCGACTTCCAATAAGCCACATCTAAACTTACTTCTAACTGGCCAATTTACGCTATGGACTCGTCTCCACATACACCGTTTGCATGAATCCGTGACCTCGGGTACTCGGGGTACTTTAATCGTGAGCTGGCCGGCTTACAGCCAGCGGCGATGAGTCGTGTGTTCTGCACAGCTCAGACCACTGACGTGTATACCGGTACCCGCGTGTCATCGCCGGTGTTCTGTTACCTGGACTGACTGACGTGTCATCGCCGGTGTTCTGTTACCTGACTGACTGACGTGTACCGTACCGCGTGTCATCGCGGTGTTCTGTTACCTGGACTGACTCACGTGTACCGTTACCGGCGTGTCATCGCCGGTGTTCTGTGACCTGGACTGGACTGACGTGTACCCGTACCGCGTGTCATCGCCGGTGTTCTGTTACCTGGACTGACTGACGTGTACCGTACCGCGTGTCATCGCCGGTGTTCTGTGACCTGGTCTGTACTGACGTGTCATCGCCGGTGTTCTGTGACCTGGACTGACTGACGTGTACCGTACCGCGTGTCATCGCCGGTGTTCTGTGGACCTGGACTGACTGACGTGTACCGTACCGCGTGTCATCGCCGGTGTTCTGTGACCTTGGTCTGACTGACGTGTCATCGCCGGTGTTCTGTGACCTGGACTGAATGACTGTACCGTACCGCGTGTCATCGACGGTGTTCTGTGACCCTGGACTGACTGACGTGTCATCGCCGCGTGTTCTGTGGCCTGGAGCTGACTGACGTGTACCATACAGCGTGTCATAGCCGTGTTCTGGCCCACGTCGTCTCGCCGGTGTTTCTGTGACCTGGTCTGACTGACGTGTCATCGCCGGTGTTCTGTGCCTGGACTGACTGACCTGTACCGTACCGCGTGTCATCGCCGGTGTTCTGTGACCTGTGACTGACTGACGTGTCATCGCCGGTGTGTTCTGTGACCTGGTCTGACTAGACGTGTACCATACAGCGACCTATACCATACAGCGACAGCGATATCTGACTGATCTGACTATGACCCTGACTGTGATCTGACTGTGATCTGACTGTGATCTGACTGTGGATCTGACTGCGACCTGACTGTGATCCGACTGTGATCTGACTGTGACCTCTGGACTGGACCCCTGACTGTGACCATGACTGTGATCTCGACTGTGGTCTGACTGTTATCTGACTCGTGACCTGACTGTGACCTGACCCTGTGACCTGACTTGTGATCTTGACTGTTATCTGACTGTGACCTGACTGACTGATCTTGACTGCTGATCTGACAGGATCAGACTGTGATCTGACTTGATCTGACTGTGATCTGACTGTGATCCGGACTGTGATCTGACTGTGACCTGACTGTGTGTGACCTGGACTGTGACAATGATCTGTGATATGTGCATGACTGTGAATATGTGATCATGAACTGGATATGGACCTGACTGTGATCCGACTGTGATCTGACTAGTGATCTACCGTGACCTGACTGTGTCTATTACAGTACACGTCGGACGGGGACGGGCTCAGTGATGGGTGTGACTCTGTGACCTGGACTGTGATCTGACTGTGATCTGACTGTGATTTTGACTGTGATGCTGGACTGTGATCTGACCGAGACCGGACTGTGTATTACAGTACACGTCGGACGGGGACGGCTCAGTGATGGGTCGAACGTGTGGTGGCCGGCGGGCCATGTTGGGCCCAGTGCCGCACGCTCACCTCCGCCTGCGGCTACACGGAGGGAGGAAAATCTGCGTCGGTGTCCGTCGAGACTTTTTAAACGTGAGGTCGGAGAGCCGGGACAGACGAGGAGAGCTTTGTAGGAGGAAAGCGCTGTGGTGCCCCGGCCGACGCTGGCTTCTCGTGTGTACTGGAATTGGGGAGAATGACAGGGAATTAGGCAAGTTTGTTTAATTGAAACAAATCTCTCATTGGCGGGTCTATGTGGTATTTTAGCTACCTTTTTTATTTTAACGCCGATTCGCCCTCTTTGTTTTGAGGTATCTGGTCGTCTCATCACTACGTGGTTGGCCTTACAGCGTTGGCCGATGTGTACGTTTCGTGTAGATTGCTCTGCCTTTTCACGTGTCCACTATGGTTGCCACCCTCAATGGTAGGGCCGTGTGGAAGCACAGTATTGAGTTATGAACCATGTATGTATTTTGGGCGCCGCCCGCTGACGCCTTGTTTTGTCTGCCGCTCCTGGTGGGCCTGGTGGCCACGCCACGCTCTTGTTCCCGTGTTCAACGGCATGCACGGTGAACTCAGCCCCTACTGCTGATGTATGGTTCAACCCGGCCAGCTGGATGCAGATGATCACCAAGTTCAAAGGTCAGTCAAGTCCTCTCCGGAGGTCGCTGGGCCGCCGCTCGAGTGTTCTGGGCGGTAGTATGTTGAGACTTTGGGTTGGGTGCATCGGGGGACCCCGGGGTTGAATGGTGGGGAGATGAAGGAGCTGTGTGAATCGGGGCCGGGTGTTGGAAGAGTGTGTGTTGGCATAGGGGCTCGTATGGAGAGTTGTCACGAGGGTGCTTCACTGGACGCCGCCGTCTGGTGGGATTTGTCGGTGATGTGTTTGTCGAAAATTAATGTTGTGACCATGGGGGGGGGGGGGGGGGGGTGCCCTGTAACCGAGGATTTGTTTTGCCACTAGGCGGTTTAGTATCTAACCATAACGCTTATCAAGTGGCTAATGATTGAAAGGTAGGGACGGACGATCCCAGGGGTAAAATTAATACCACAGAGATCCGCGTGACCTTGCCCAGTGTCTCGTTTCACAAGCATGCATCGCGATCGTCAAATTCGTCGTGATCTCCGACTGGGGTCTTTCTCGCCACCAAGGGACCTCTAAGACATCAACCTCTCCCTCCCTGCGTCTCCTCCTGGGTGTGCCGACGGCCCGCAACCCGTGGTCCGCTCAGCTCGTGCGACCAGTTCCTGAGCGTGTTCAAGTCCGAAGGGTCTTGCGTCCGGACGCCATCTGCCCGTGCGCCAGCAGCTCTGAGTCAATGACGCGTCGTGCTGTGCGCCGGGCCCTGGCCAGCGGATGCGGCCAAACGACCACGGGGACGGGGCGTGCTCAGTATGGCAGGAACTCAGTCACGGGGCGTGGTGGGGGGCGGTCGACAGACTGGAGAACAGCCTCTCCTCCGCTGAACGCTGCAGGGACATGCGGCCCTGGGGCGCTGCCCGGAGGGGAGGAGCTGACCGGTACAGGGGGTGCGACGCACCGTATCGGAGGGGAAGAACGTGGGGGCGAGGCTGGGGAGGGGTCGTGGAGATGCTGTGAGTACAGGCACAGTGGTGCGGTGAGCTCTCGTAACGCCCATTGTGCGAGGGTGCGGGGCGGAAGGAAAAAAGGGGGAGGGGGAGTTGAAGGGAGAAGCCGTGTAGGAGGCTTTGCGACTGGGGCGCTCATGTAGAGGCTAGTTGGGGAGGTGTAGGGAGAAGGGCGGAATTGGTCGTTTAAACTATTTTCGCAGTTTCAGGACACTAGTTGGGGAGGACTAAGGATAATGACCGATAAGGTTCACCGTGTCAGCACCGGGTTGGAGCGGAGGGAGGCACAAAAGCGTGGGGATTCACATCCGGCCACTGCCGTGTAGCCAGGTATAAGTGCAAGGGCAGGGGTCCCGGATCGGCCGGGCTAGGGGGGGGCGTTGCGCCGTTTGCATAGCGATCCAAAGCCGGTGGCCCTGACACGGCCAGTCCTGCCAAGGTCTGGCTGTGGGTGCGCTGTCTGTGTCTGTCCTGTCTGTCCTCTGTCTGTCTGTCTGTCTGTCTGTTCTGTCTGTCGTCTGTCTGTCTGTCTGTCATGTCTCTGTCATGTCTGTCCTGTCTGTTCTGACTGTCGGGTCATGTCTGTCTGGCAGGCACTGGTCTGTCTGTAGGGACTGTCTGTGGTCTGGCTGTGGTCTGTCGTGTCCCTGTCATGTGTCCTGTCTGTGTCTGTCTGTGTCTCTGTCTGTGTCTGTCTGTGTCCTGTCTGGTGGTCTGTCTGTGTCTGTCTGTTGTCTGTCTGTGTCCTGTCTGTGTCTGTCTGTGTCTGTCGTGTCTGTCTGTGTCCTGTCGGTGTCTGTCTGTGTCTGTGTCTGTGTCCATGTCCTGGGTCTGTCTGTCTGTCTGTTCTTGTCTGTTTCTACTGTCTGTGTCTGTCGGTGGTCTCTGTCCTGGGTCGCGCCTGTCTGTGTCTGTCTGTGGTCTGTCTGGTCTGTCTGTGTCTGTCTGTAGTCTGTCGGTGGGTCTGTCTGGGGCTGTCCATGTGTCCTCTGGCATGGGTCTGTCTGTTCTGTGATCTCATCTGTCTGTGTCCTGTCTCCGTCTGTGTCGGGCGGCTGTGCTACTGCTGTGTCTGGGCTGTCGGGGTCGGTCTGCGCGGCGGTCGGGTCTGGAGGGGTGCTGTCTGTCGGGTGTCTCCCTAGTCGGTGCTGGCTGTCTGTTCTGTCTGCGGTCTGTCTGTCTGTGTTGTCTGTCTGTGTCCTGTCTGTCCTGTGTCTGTCTGTCTCGTGTCTGTCTGTCTGTGTGTCTGTTCTGTCTGTCTTCGTCTGTCTGTTGTCTGTCCTGTCTGTGTCTGTCTTGACCTGTCTGTCTGTGTCTGTCATGTCTTCAGTCTGTCGTCTCCTGTCTGTCTGTGTCTGTCTGTCTGTGTCTGTCTGTCTGTGTCTGTCAGTGTCTTGTGTCTGTCTGTCTTGTGTCTGTCTGTCTGTCTGTCCCTGTCTGTCTGTGTCTGTCTGTCGGTGTCCTGTCGGGCTGTGGCGGGCATGGACTGGGGTCGGCTGTCTAGGTGGCGGGCTGGCTGGGGCGCGGGCGGCGCTCGGCTGGGTCGGCGGGCGGTGTCTGGGCCTTGTCTGCTGTTGTCGGTCTGTCTGTGGCATGAGTCGGTCTGTGTCTGGCAGGCGGTGGCGGGCGTGTCTGGTGGACTGGCGGGCGGTGGCTGGGCGGTCGGGGTGCGGGCGGGCGGGGGGGGAGGAGGAGGGGACGGGCACTGGCAGAGGGGGCGGGGGGAAGCTGTCGGGGGCGGTAGTGGTATGGTTCTGGCCTGGTCGGGCTGTCTGGTTCTTTCTGTCTGTGGTCTGTCTGTCGGTGTCTGTAGCGGTCTGTGTGCCGGGCGGCTGTGTCTGGCTGGCAGGTGTCTCTGTGTCCGGTCCTGGGTCGGGCGTCGGGCTGTGTCTGTCTGTCTGTGTCTGTCTGGCTGTCGTCTGTCTGTCCTGTGTCTGTCACTGGTCGGGGTCTGTCTGTCTGTGTCGTCTGTCTGTGTCTGTCTGTCTGTGTTGCTGTCTGTCGGTGGCGGTCTGTCTGTGTCTGGTCGGGCTGGGGGACGGTCGGGCTGTGTGGGCCGGGACTGGGGGCGGGCTGGAGGGTGGCGGGCGCGGCGCGGGGGGTCGGGCTGGGGCGGGCGGTCGGGGTCTGTCTGGCTGGGTGCTGTGGGCTGTCCATGTGTGGGCGGGCGGTGCTGGGGACTGTGTGGCTGTCTGTCGGCTGGTCTGTCCATCGTGTCCTGTCTGTCTTGTACCTGTCTGTCTGTCTGGTCTGTATGTGTCTGTGTCTGTCTGTCTGTGGTCTGTCTGCTGTGTCTGTCGGTCCCTGTGGCCTGTCTTCTGTGTCTTGTCTGTCTGTGGTCCTGTCTGTCACTAGGTGCCTGTCTGTCTGTGTCCTGTCTGTCTGTGTCCTGTCTGTCTGTGTCTGTCTGTATGTGTAGGGTCTGTAATGTCTGTGTCTGGCTGTCTGTGGCTGTCTGTCTGTGTCCTGGGGTCTGGCTGTGGTCGGTCTGTCTGGGGGTCTGGCGGTCTGGGTCCTGGTTCGGTCTGTGTCATGTCCTGTCGGTGTCTGGCTGTCTGTCGTGTGGACTGTCATGGGGTCTGGCTGTCTGGGGCTTGGTCTGTCTGTGTCTGTCTGTCTGGGGGGGCTGGGGGGCGGGCGGTCCTGGTGTCTGTCGGGCTGGGTCAGGCTCTGTGGCGGGGTCTGCCTGTCTGGGGCCTGGCTGGTCGGTGTCTGTCTGTCCCCCCTGGGTCCTGTCTGTCTGTGTCTGTCCTGTCTGTGTCTGTCTGTCCTGTGTCTGTCTGTCTGTGTCTGTCTGTCTGTGTCCTGTCTGTCTGGGGTCTGTCTCCTGTCTGTCTGTCTGGTGTCTGGCTCCTGTCTGTCGTGTCTTCCCTGTCCTCCTGTGGTTCTGTCCCTTGTCCTGTGTCTTCTGTCTGTGTCTGTCTGTCATGTGTCTGTCTGTCCTGTGTCCCTGTACTGTCTGTGTCTGTCCATGTCCTGTGTCTGTCTGTCTGTGTCCTGGTCCTGTCTGTGTCTGTCCTGTCTGGGTGTCTGTCTGTGCTGTGTCTGTCTGTCTGTGTCGGTCTGTCCGGTGTCTGTCTGTCTGTGTCTGTCGTCTGTGTCACTGTCTGTGTCTGTGTCTGTCCTGTCTGTGTCTTGTCTTGTCTGTGTCTGTCTGTCTGTGATCTGGTCTGTCTGTGTCTGTCTGTCTGTGTCTGTCTGTCTGTGTCTGTCTGTCTGTGTCTGTCTGTCTGGGTCTGTCTGTACTGTGTCTGTCTGTCTGTGGTCATGTCTGTCTTGTCTGTCTGTCTGTGTCCCTAGTCTGTCTGTGTCTGTCATGTCTCCGTGTCCTGTTCGTGCTGTGATATTGTCATGGCTTGTGTCTGTCTGTCTGTGTTGTCTGTCTCGTGCTGTCCTGTCCTGTGTCTGTCTGTCTGTTGTCTGTCTTTCTGTGTTCTGTTGTCCCTGTGTCTGTCAGTCTGTTAGTTCTGTCTGTCTGTGTCTGTCTGGTCTGTGTCCTGTC
>JAXIVJ010009384.1:0-51216 GCA_036785665.1 Chirona hameri | reverse complement strand
TATTTTAAAAAAGAAAGTGTGCAACAGGTAATTCATTTCCATATCAAACACTTTTTCTGCTTTGGACAAATTCGGACAAACAATTATTTGCGGACAGTTTCGGAGGGACAGTTGACCCATGGTCTTGACATCGGTCGGACATTGGACAAATATTTTCTGAAACTGGCTCCACTAGTCGCACCATACCCCAATGCGACGCATTGATGAGAAAGCATATCCAGGGCACAAGACTCAATTTTGTTTAAGAGTTCGAGGTCTTGAGTTTCAAAAGTATTCCACATTGATATATCTGATTCCAAATTGGTGTCGCTGATTCCAAAGTTGATATGGCAGTTTGCTATTTCTAACTCCTAAAAGTTGGTATGGCCGATGCCATGCCTGTCATACCGCATTTTCCATCCTTGTAACGTGCCTTTCATCCGTTTTGTCTGGCCCTTTAAACGCTTGGGAAGGGGGCTTTCGAGGCGCCGCACCCCCTGGACGAAATCCTGGCTACGTGCTTGGCATATAGTAACCTTTTGTGACCTGACCTTGACTTTTGACAACAACCTCACTTTAGCTCATGCGTGATGTTTATCATACCTTTGACAACACTTTGGGTGAACATGGTCGTAATCGAAAGCTATGTATGGAAAGTAGGGCCCATAAACTCAAATACGCCGATTTTGACCTTTGACCTGACCGTGACCTGACATTTGACCTCACTTTGAATTTGTTTAGCGTGCTTTAGATTTGTCTCATCGAGAGCATTCGAATACCGCCTTGCGCGTCTCGCTGCGATCATTGGTTCGGAGGATAACCGTGGGGGGGGGGGGCGTTTAACGCCCCCCCCCCTTCCCAGTCAATGGCGTTCGGCTGAGACCCCAGTCAATGTCGGGTTAAAAGCAGCCAATGGATAAGGTGAGCTATTGCGTCAATATATCAATTTGAAGCTCTCAGTAATGCGGTTTAAATGCATATATGATCGTTTCTTAATTCGCGCCAAACATACGCTAGATGAGAAAGAAGCCGGACCTTAGTGTGTACTAGTGATGTAAATTGGAGTCCAAAATTTTGAACGTCCGAAAATAGTCCGACTCCGATTTGGACTTCGGTCGGTCAGCCACAGATATTTTGGACAATTTTCGGTCAAGGCACAATTCACACATTGTATATGCCTTATATTGTATTGCCTTATAGGCAGTTAATTGGATGACCCTCTGATGTTTTCTAACACAGTGTGGTATGATTGGTGTATTTCAATGGAAAATTGAATGAAAGATGATGTGATGGCAATTTTGGACATGAAATAAAGTAAAAACATCACTTATTTTGATGTATAGGATGTTTTAAAAATTGGACTATTTTCGGACTCTTGGACTCATCGGACACTTTTCGGTCAACCTTGTCATATTTGATAGGACTTTGGATCGGACATGATTTGTAAAATTCCCGAATCTTACACCACTAGTGTGTATCATAGCAACTGCGGGGGGGGGGGATGGAGGGCGTACGCACCGTGATAAAAGCATGTGCCTGCATAGACGGCTGCTGACCAAAGTTGTCCTCAGCAGTCATTTGTATAGATTGCTGATTTTGTCTGAAAATAGAACAGTGCATTCGAATTCCAATTACCGCGTCAAATGTGTGATGACCAGGCAGCAAGCTCTGATCGCATGCAATATTATCACTGGAATAAAATGCCATTTTCTATTCATCGCAAACTGATTTTGTTTTGTTTATGAATATATATAATATT
The DNA here is from genome assembly GCA_036785665.1 of Chirona hameri. Lineage (NCBI taxonomy): Eukaryota > Metazoa > Arthropoda > Thecostraca > Balanomorpha > Balanidae > Chirona > Chirona hameri. Next base: position 49,478 of record JAXIVJ010009384.1, on the reverse strand, counting down.
TACTCAAAACATGTGATGACACCACTTGTGATATTACAAACCCATTCCCAGTGAACCATTGATAGGAGGTATGTTGCGGCCGCTTTGGACCTGTGGCCCGCTGGCCCTGCACGGGAGGGGTCGCTGGCCCTGCACGGGAGGGGTTGCTGGCCCTGCACGGGAGGGGTCGCTGACCCTGCACGGGAGGAGTCGCTGGCCCTGCACGGGAGGGGTTGCTGGCCCTGCACGGGAGGAGTCGCTGGCCCTGCACGGGAGGAGTCGCTGGCCCTGCACGGGAGGGGTTGCTGGCCCTGCACGGGAGGAGTCGCTGGCCCTGCACGGGAGGGGTTGCTGGCCCTGCACGGGAGGGGTTGCTGGCCCTGCACGGGAGGAGTCGCTGACCCTGCACGGGAGGGGTTGCTGGCCCTGCACGGGAGGGGTTGCTGGCCCTGCACGGGAGGAGTCGCTGGCCCTGCACGGGAGGAGTCGCTGGCCCTGCACGGGAGGGGTTGCTGGCCCTGCACGGGAGGAGTCGCTGGCCCTGCATGGGAGGGGTTGCTGGCCCTGCACGGGAGGAGTCGCTGGCCCTGCACGGGAGGGGTTGCTGGCCCTGCACGGGAGGAGTCGCTGGCCCTGCACGGGAGGGGTTGCTGGCCCTGCACGGGAGGAGTCGCTGACCCTGCACGGGAGGGGTTGCTGGCCCTGCACGGGAGGAGTCGCTGGCCCTGCACGGGAGGAGTCGCTGGCCCTGCACGGGAGGGCCCGCTGACCCTGCACGGGAGGGGTCGCTGACCCTGCACGGGAGGAGTCGCTGGCCCTGCACGGGAGGAGTCGCTGACCCTGCACGGGAGGAGTCGCTGGCCCTGCACGGGAGGAGTCGCTGGCCCTGCACGGGAGGAGTCACTGGCCCTGCACGGGAGGAGTCGCTGACCCTGCACGGGAGGAGTCGCTGGCCCTGCACGGGAGGAGTCGCTAGCCCTGCACGGGAGGAGTCGCTGGCCCTGCACGGGAGGGGACGCTGGCCCTGCACGGGAGGGGTTGCTGGCCCTGCACGGGAAGAGTCGCTGGCCCTGCACGGGAGGAGTCGCTGGCCCTGCACGGGAGGGGTCGCTGGTCCTGCACGGGAGGAGTCGCTAGCCCTGCACGTCGTCCAGTCGGCGTGTGCTCACACAGAGTCGGTCAGGCAGAGCAGGCCGCTCGAGTCGACACCAAACGCTGACGAGTTGACCGAGTATCGGATGCCGACCACGCCGTACGCGCCCGTGTCTCCGTCCGTCGACTGCAATCACCCGGCCGCAGTCAGTGTCACGGCAATGTCGGCTAACCTGCAGATCGTCCAAAAACACACAACTCAATCAACTGGCCGCAATCACCCGGCCGCAGTCAGTGTCACGGCACTGTCGGCTAACCTGCAGATCGTCCAAAAACACACAACTCGACTACCGACACAACCGAAATAAGACAACAAACAATGTTTTCCTTATCTTATTTTGTAGTTGTAGCAACACAATATCACATAAAATATTTGCCGTCAAGTTGTAATTCAATTAACCCGCGCCGTGCCGGTGCTCGGCGCCACCTTCGCCGTGCCGTGGGGGGGGTGTTTAGACCCCCCCCCCCTAACTCAAAAACTAAAAGGGATAGCAAGACACGGAAAAACGTTCGAAATCTATCGACAAGCACATTCAAAAATACATCTTATATTTTTTCCTAAAGCCAATATTGAGGTTACCAGAGGTCATCAAAGGTCACATTTTCCAGTTTTAGGGCTTCGCTCCAGAAACCCCCAGATATCACAGGAACTATCATAGCTAGGAACAAACCGATAGGACCAATGGAAACATGAAACTTTGGACTCTTGAAACATGCAATCGACAAAGTGTTCTCAGTTTTTAGCTCAGGTCAGTAGTTTAGGCTCCAGAGCTCATCAAATGTCAAAAAGGCTATTTTTTACAAAACAGTTTTTCACGAATAGCTTTTTACCTAATAACCAAAAGGCAATACATTTGGTGCCATCGTGTTTTTCTCGTCAAGGCACGTCGACTCATATTAGTGATGCCCAGGTTAGGTCAACTTAAACATTTGACCTCGGGTCAAGGTCCGGTGGTGACCCAAGTAGGTCATGTTGCATATGGGAAGACGTGCCTTGACGAGACAAACACACTGGTGTCGGTTTCACTTATCATCATTATGTCGAGAGTTATTGACATACAACTGTTGGTGACTTCGGATGACCTCGGCTGACCCTATAGGGGTCACTGAACACAAATGGCACCTAGGACATCAAGAATGGCCTATAATAACATGATCCAGAAGGAATTAGACTGACATCTTGCGTGTCTTCTGAATAGGAAGCATTTGAATATTTCCCATTCACTTATAATGGGGAGGTCACAAAATTGGCCCGACCTTAGGTCGCTGATATAAAAAAATCCAGGATAAACGAATTGTAGATATATATGACCTTATGAAATCCTGTAAGTGTAAAACCGATCATCCAAAACCGGTGACTGTGTTACGACCACAGTTTTTTTTTGGAGGTGGGGTCACGTGACCTGGTCTGGTGACCTGACCTAAGATGACCCGAGGTATTGTTTTTAAAATATGTGCGCAGTTGATGCCCGAACAGCTGTGCCAAAAACGGTGGCGCTGCGCGCTGCCGTTTTTCCGCTATCCTCGAAAGATATGAGGGGGGCGGGTGTATAAACACCCCCCACCCCGGCACGGCGCGGGTTAAACGTTTGTATAACCTGCTTTAAAAACAAACTACAGGATTGCTTCAAGGTCTATGCAACTGCATCTAATTTCATTCCTAGTTTTTTTCTCCTCAAACTATCATATTAATTGCGCAAAATGCGATGCTAAAGAGACAACACCACCAAACAATAAAGCAGAAGTGGGTCAGTGCCCAGTGGACAAGTGTGTAAATCATAATTGACTCAGGGTGAGTTGGAGTCATCACAGTGCAGTGCGGGTGTACCGCAGTTGACTCACACTGAGTCGCAGTAGTGGTGCCGGCACAGTGTAGTGTGGGTGTACCGCAGTTGACTCACACTGAGTCGCAGTAGTGGAGTCACCACAGTGTAGTGTGGGTGTACCGCAGTTGACTCACACTGAGTCGCAGTAGTGGTGCCGGCACAGTGTAGTGTGGGTGTACCGCAGTTGCCTCACACTGAGTTGCAGTAGTGGAGTCACCACAGTGTAGTGTGGGTGTACCGCAGTTGCCTCACACTGAGTCGCAGTAGTGGAGTCACCACAGTGTAGTGTGGGTGTACCGCAGTTGACTCACACTGAGTCGCAGTAGTGGTGCCGGCACAGTGTAGTGTGGGTGTACCGCAGTTGACTCACACTGAGACGCAGTAGTGGTGCCGGCACAGTGTAGTGTGGGTGTACCGCAGTTGACTCACACTGAGTCGCAGTAGTGGAGTCACCACAGTGTAGTGTGGGTGTACCGCAGTTGACTCACATTGAGTCGCAGTAGTGGTGCCGGCACAGTGTAGTGTGGGTGTACCGCAGTTGACTCACACTGAGACGCAGTAGTGGTGCCGGCACAGTGTAGTGTGGGTGTACCGCAGTTGACTCACACTGAGTCGCAGTAGTGGAGTCACCACAGTGTAGTGTGGGTGTACCGCAGTTGACTCACACTGAGTCGCAGTAGTGGTGCCGGCACAGTGTAGTGTGGGTGTACCGCAGTTGACTCACACTGAGACGCAGTAGTGGTGCCGGCACAGTGTAGTGTGGGTGTACCGCAGTTGACTCACACTGAGTCGCAGTAGTGGAGTCACCACAGTGTAGTGTGGGTGTACCGCAGTTGACTCACACTGAGTCGCAGTAGTGGTGCCGGCACAGTGTAGTGTGGGTGTACCGCAGTTGACTCACACTGAGACGCAGTAGTGGTGCCGGCACAGTGTAGTGTGGGTGTACCGCAGTTGACTCACACTGAGTCGCAGTAGTGGAGTCACCACAGTGTAGTGTGGGTGTACCGCAGTTGACTCACACTGAGTCGCAGTAGTGGTGCCGGCACAGTGTAGTGTGGGTGTACCGCAGTTGACTCACACTGAGTCGCAGTAGTGGAGTCACCACAGTGTAGTGTGGGTGTACCGCAGTTGACTCACACTGAGTCGCAGTAGTGGAGTCACCACAGTGTAGTGTGGGTGTACCGCAGTTGACTCACACTGAGTCGCAGTAGTGGAGTCACCACAGTGTAGTGTGGGTGTACCGCAGTTGCCTCACACTGAGTCGCAGTAGTGGAGTCACCACAGTGTAGTGTGGGTGTACCGCAGTTGACTCACACTGAGTCGCAGTAGTGGAGTCACCACAGTGTAGTGTGGGTGTACCGCAGTTGACTCACACTGAGTCGCAGTAGTGGTGCCGGCAGCACGGCGGTCTGTGACGATGGAAACCCCACCACTAAATCATCGCAGGAGCCTGCGTACTGGGAGCAGTCCAGAACTGGCGGCGAGTCGTTCTCGTCCTGGAACAGGGACAGATGTCGGCAGTGAAGCTTAGTACTCGTCCTGGAACAGAGACAGATGTCGGCAGTGAAGCTTAGTACTCGTCCTGGAACAGAGACAGATGTCGGCAGTGAAGCTTAGTACTCGTCCTGGAACAGAGACAGATGTCGGCAGTGAAGCTTAGTTCTCGTCCTGGAACAGAGACAGATGTCGGCAGTGAAGCTTAGTACTCGTCCTGGAACAGAGACAGATGTCGGCAGTGAAGCTTAGTTCTCGTCCTGGAACAGAGACAGATGTCGGCAGTGAAGCTTAGTACTCGTCCTGGAACAGAGACAGATGTCGGCAGTGAAGCTTAGTACTCGTCCTGGAACAGAGACAGATGTCGGCAGTGAAGCTTAGTACTCGTCCTGGAACAGAGACAGATGTCGGCAGTGAAGCTTAGTTCTCGTCCTGGAACAGAGACAGATGTCGGCAGTGAAGCTTAGTACTCGTCCTGGAACAGAGACAGATGTCGGCAGTGAAGCTTAGTACTCGTCCTGGAACAGAGACAGATGTCGGCAGTGAAGCTTAGTACTCGTCCTGGAACAGAGACAGATGTCGGCAGTGAAGCTTAGTTCTCGTCCTGGAACAGAGACAGATGTCGGCAGTGAAGCTTAGTACTCGTCCTGGAACAGAGACAGATGTCGGCAGTGAAGCTTAGAACTCGTCCTGGAACAGAGACAGATGTCGGCAGTGAAGCTTAGTACTCGTCCTGGAACAGAGACAGATGTCGGCAGTGAAGCTTAGTACTCGTCCTGGAACAGAGACAGATGTCGGCAGTGAAGCTTAGTACTTGTCCTGGAACAGAGACAGATGTCGGCAGTGAAGCTTAGTACTCGTCCTGGAACAGAGACAGATGTCGGCAGTGAAGCTTAGTACTCGTCCTGGAACAGAGACAGATGTCGGCAGTGAAGCTTAGTTCTCGTCCTGGAACAGAGACAGATGTCGGCAGTGAAGCTTAGTACTCGTCCTGGAACAGAGACAGATGTCGGCAGTGAAGCTTAGTACTCGTCCTGGAACAGAGACAGATGTCGGCAGTGAAGCTTAGTACTCGTCCTGGAACAGACACAGATGTCGGCAGTGAAGCTTAGTACTCGTCCTGGAACAGAGACAGATGTCGGCAGTGAAGCTTAGTACTCGTCCTGGAACAGAGACAGATGTCGGCAGTGAAGCTTAGTACTCGTCCTGGAACAGAGACAGATGTCGGCAGTGAAGCTTAGTACTCGTCCTGGAACAGAGACAGATGTCGGCAGTGAAGCTTAGTTCTCGTCCTGGAACAGAGACAGATGTCGGCAGTGAAGCTTAGTACTCGTCCTGGAACAGAGACAGATGTCGGCAGTGAAGCTTAGGTAGCTTAGCTAAGCTTACGCTTTCAATAAGTTCGAAGATTCGAAGGGCGTTCAATTGCGTAGTTATGTACTATTATGCACGACATACTGAAACTAGTAGACAGCATAAGAACACTGCTTGTCAGTCTACTGGAGTAAAACAATAGAATAAATTGAAATATTTGACTTAAGTTTAAAATCACTATTCACTAATGCAGTTCACCACAAATAAGCATTGATGGTCCGTTGATTAATCGTGATCATTATTTACCATGATGTCGACAATAATCAAGGTTTCGTCTACATCCACGATGTCAGTGCTGTTTGTGGCATTTTTTTTCTCTGAAGTGGCCGTCTCACCCTGAACCAGCAACTCAACCTGTCGACAGAAAAACACTGTGAAAAACATTCCATGAGAAATTTGAGATGCACTCCAACTTGGGATAACTAATGTTGGCATATGCATAGATTCCCAGCATACCCTATCTCGTTTTGCAAGAGAAGTGTTTGTCTACGGTCATGTCAAAGAAGTCAAATGTATATGTCAAAGAATGTCAAAGAAGGTCTTACAAAGCCTGGAATAGTCTCCGTACGCTCGGCATATATGTTTCCTCGTAACAAACTAGTAGGCCGATTTTGTGGAACTGCCGGGCGACATGGCGCCTGCAGGCCGGGCGGGGCGCAACAGATGTGCCTTGAGACATGATACAGTCAGGAGCGTCACCGGCCAGCATACAAACGGCACTGTAGAGTGTGGCTGCATTGCTGGACCAGTGCAGTGGCGGCGTCAGCCGTCCGTGCCTGGTTAGGCAACGCTTCTGGGCAATACCTAATGCACGTGTTAAATGACCTATTTTCGGGAAGTCATATCTCCGATTCTATTTAATCGAATTGGATGCAACTGCTTTCAAAAGACAGGTCGTTCAATTATCTTGTGACGACTCAATACCATTTTGTCACGTAACCCAGCCAAATTTCTACGGCGTATACAGGATGAAGATTTAATTGCACGCGACACCGGCCGCATCCGCGGCTCGGATCGCATCCCGTTTCTCCGCGCGGAGGCGCCCCGAGCCAAATAGTGCAGGCACATCACTGCGAATGCGCAGATCGCATTGTCCCTAGTCATTAGCCACACCCGTGATGAACACAAGCAAAAAAGGGGGCCGGGTGGCTCAGTTGGTAGAGCGTCTGACTCGGAGTCCAAGGGTTCCGGGTTTGAGTCTGGCTACTGGCGCAAGTCATTCGGTTCCCCGCCCCGGAAGGGAGTGGTTCTCCTCCCCACCCGCGGCGGCATATAGCTATAGGCTGGACTACGGGGTGGGCGAGAACCACTCCCCTCCCACCCCCCACCCCCCAAAAAAAAAGAGAAGAAGAAGAAAAATTGCTTGCGCCGCTTTAACCCTATTTGTAACAGGCTCCTGGCTACCCCTATTTGTAACAGGGGGGGGGGGCGGATTCCGCCCCCCCCCCCGGAGATCTCGAGATCTACCCGTCCGATTTTCAAAAATGAAACGGTGTTTGGTTCCCCTCAACACGATCTACATTTATAAATAATATAAATAAAAAAATTGGATAGGGGGGAACAGGGGAGCAAAAACGAAAAAATGTAGTGGTATTTTTGATTCAACATAGCTTTCATGTTTATCGACCGATTTTAACACAACTAATAGGAATCGATAAAGATTGAATCGGAAATTGATATATGACGGTGACGTTTGAAAATTCAAAAAACATAGGCGTGTGCAGGTCACTCAATATGGGGGTGAAGTAAATGCGTAATAAAACCATTTTTTGATGTCGTTTTTTTGATAAATGAAATGGTATGTGATTGAGACATTAGAAAAAACAGTTATAAATCATATTTTTTGCCATAGGCGGTACCAGGTTAGTGAAAAAGGGGGGTAAAATTGGGGAAAATATTAACCGCAGACAAGTTGCTACCCAGCACTATAAATATGTTACTGATCATAGATAGTTCCTTTTTGCATGTTGTACTTCATCATAGGCGTATCCAGGATCCAAACTAGGGCGGCGCAAGACCTTCTGATAAGTATATTATCCGCTATTATGATACTAACTAGTCAACAGTGACTATTTCACTTACAACTTCAATTAATATTGCTTACCCCCCTTTTTACCCTACCTGGACTCGCCTATTATCTTATAATCGTTCGTAGAGTAGCCTGTGGTGCGTGTTTCATCCGAAAACTGCAGTATGTTATGTCATTGTACGCCCATGCCTCTTAGTTTCCTTGCAATAATATGACCCCCTTTCTTCCATTCCTGAGCGCGCCTCTGCAAAAAAAAATGACCTTATTCCCTTTTCTGGTCTCATATGTGCATATATTATTATAAGCCAAACGTATATTGCACCGTTATCGCTGGCATATCGTCATCACCATGCCAGTCACCCCCCTTTTCATGTTCCTGAACACGCCCCTGAAACTCTATATGTAATAAATTATGCAAATAATGGAAGCAGAAGCTATCTTTTACATCTTGATTGCTATAAATGCCCCTTACCTTGTTCTATTGGCTTCCCGCCAAGCATTGAATACTTCCTGGAAACCCCCCTTTTTCAAGCCCCTGAAACCGCCTCTGCCATGTAATTTTGTATGATATTTCATTAACATCATCTAATTTGCACTTTTTGCAATCACGGTAAACCGATTTAACTCCTTCATACTTGATGCAGTTAGGAAGAAACCGTGAAGATCGCATTTCCGTATTTTCGCCAAATGTCGCCTCCGAACCCACCCAAAACTGTGCCCTGGAACCGCCTCTGTTCAAGTTAAGAATTCAAAATTTTGACTCCAAATCCGGAGTTCAATTCTATGAAAAGTCCCAAAATTTCATGGGCCTGCTCCCAGCCGTTCTGGAGATATCTGCGAAAAACATGAGGGGGGGGGGGGCGGAATCCGCACCCCTGTTACAAATAGGGTTAAGCGCAAATGGTGAGGCCTACCATTTCTGCCAAAAGTATTGGCGATATACTGGTCCTAGCCAAGACTTCTAGGCAAACACTTTGACTTGAGCTGGTTTAGGCGTGCCTTAGTGCCCAAGTTTTCGCCGCTTTGGCAGCCTTTGTTTTTTTATAGTAAAACCAAGCACGAATGCAGCCAAATTAAAACTGTATCATAAGCATGTAATAATGCAAATCTTAGTACGCAGTCTTATTCTGCATAGGTTTGCATGGTCAATTTGTTGCCATTTGAACGCAAAAGATGTATGTCAGGGAAACTTCTTGTAGTATTTTCCTATGATTTTAGACAACGAAATTCTTACAAAACAGTGCAAGAATATGGTCTCCACTTTGGTTAGGCACTGCCTAAAGTGCCTTAATGGACGCGCCGCCACTCTTCTGCACTACTGGGGTGTCATTGTGTCATGTCATATAGGAGAAATGTGGCATGTATAAGGCTAGTAATATTCGCTGGGAAATTAACATAATAATATTGGTGAACAAACAGCCTAGGTCCAGTGTTTGAGAGATAGACGCCCGCCACGTTGTTACAATCTCTATCAGACACCAGTGACCAGTACATAACCGATACTAAATTATTAGACCATCGGAATCTCAGTGTTGAATGCGTGGACAATGACTTTCGGTGGTAGTAGAACTTTACCCGTTGATGATTCATCTTGCCAGCTTTCTGAAGTATCCCGGTAACGTTGTTGAGGATCAGGCTTGATTCTGGAACCAAGGTACATGTGACAGCCCACACACTTTAATGAGTGGCGCCAGAAACCCTATACAGATTATGTTCCGTCATGAAATGTCCGGTATATACATATAACCGCCACTAAACGGATCGAATACACATCAACCACAACATTATTTGCATCAAGGTAGTTATTCCAACTAGCACTATTCGCCTACAACTCACAAGTTTGTTTTTCTTTGTAACTTGAGAGTAATGCCATAAGTCGAAATATGATTGTTTGAATGTCTATATCCAACACGTATTCACCTTAGTGACATGTAACTCACCATGTGTATGTGTATTGAGATGCTAGTGTCAACCAATACATTTTCTGACCTCTTTTTAAAGGGGAAGTTAACGAAATTTGGACTATACTTAGGTTATCTTGGCCGCTATGTTTTCCGCCTAACCAAGAGCTGCAATCGATCCCAAACCAAGATACCACTATCAGGCGCGCTCAGCGCAAACGACGATTTCATGCGCAGTTTGACGGAGACCGCGCGTGAGGCGAGGAGTTGTGAGAAAACAATACAATTTTGTTATGCTAGCTCGGTCATACCTGTTTTTATTGTCATATGTGGATAATGGATACAATAAGAAAACTTGAACCTTATAGGTGGTAAGCGGGTCATGCGAGCTAGAGTGATCTAAATTATCCGATATTTTCTCATCGTGAATTTGGACATGATCTCATTCTGAAATAATTGGATAAGAAATATGAAATATGAAACGAAAAGTGTTAGTGTAATACGAAACAAGCGTTTAGAGTTACAATTCCTCAAACTCAATAGAGCATTTGCATTAAAGCGACACAGCTGGGTCTGGGTGACGTCAATGCTTAAATGTTGAGAATTTCCCACCTTTCCCTACTTGACTTGACACCAGTATTCCAAAATGAACATCATCACAACAGAACTATGACAACATGACGCTGTAGTGGTGATTCCAGGAAACATTCACACTTTTATCTAACATCTGAACAAATGACGACATTTCAAATGAAAGCAACAAGTGTGGTAAAGGTTCGTATCACATCAACATTTAATGAAAACAGCAGGCTGCGACGTAAAATGGAAGTAACTGCGAACTCCTAAACCATCACAGGATAGTTTAATGACGTCGCAGCAACCGCAGCTGAGGTGAGGGGACGCTGTGTGGAATCCAGCCATGCAATTGGATGGTTCTAACGTGGCAGTAGCCGACATGCGGTACAGCGTACCATAGCCGGGTACCATGTGGTACAGCGTACCATAGCCGGGTACCATGCGGTACAGCGTACCATAGCCGGGTACCATGCGGTGCAGCGTACCATAGCCGGGTACCATGCGGTGCAGCGTACCATAGCCGGGTACCATGTGGTACAGCGTACCATAGCCGGGTACCATGCGGTGCAGCGTACCATAGCCGGGTACCATGCGGTGCAGCGTACCATAGCCGGGTACCATGTGGTACAGCGTACCATAGCCGGGTACCATGCGGTGCAGCGTACCATAGCCGGGTACCATGCGGTGCAGCGTACCATAGCCGGGTACCATGCGGTGCAGCGTACCATAGCCGGGTACCATGCGGTGCAGCGTACCATAGCCGGGTACCATGCGGTGCAGCGTACCATAGCCGGGTACCATGCGGTGCAGCGTACCATAGCCGGGTACCATGCGGTGCAGCGTACCATAGCCGGGTACCATGCGGTGCAGCGTACCATAGCCGGGTACCATGCGGTACAGCGTACCATAGCCGGGTACCATGCGGTGCAGCGTACCATAGCCGGGCGTGCGCACGTTGTATCCGATGACGCCGGAGTTGGCCGCCGGGATCAGCACGGTCAGCACGCCGACGTAGCTCTCTGTGGTCTGCAGCCGGTACTGACGCTGGTCGAACAACAGCGGCGTGCATGGAGACGCCGCCGCCGCCGCCGCCGCCGCCGTTGGAGCTGTGTAGCACAGGACAAATACTGCCAACTCGGAGAAATATGCGATGGTTGGAATGATGTCGCTGGCAATAGGTACAACGTGAACGGAAAAATAGTAAATTATATACTTATTAACTCACGATTTCGTAGGAGCTATTTGTGTCCCACTTCTTCGTTATTTCGTGACATATAATATGATTTAAACCATTGAACTGAAGGTCATGAGCATGCTATTACCATCTCTTATAACTTTCTGCACATGGGTATTGCACAAAAAGGGGTTAGTAGGAAGCGATTTAAAGGCTACGTTCTGGTCAATGGTTTGTAGCTTAAATGTAATGGCATCTAATCAGACTGGTTATTGATTCACTTTTTTTGGAAGGATTAAATCACGAATCGTTTTGGAATATGAATGGTGCAGTCACCGTTTGATTCATGGACAACCATTTTGAGAAATGATTCTTTCCGATTCAAAGAATATTTTTTTAAAAAATCACGTTTAACTCAACAGTGAAATAGCATTGCACAATCTTTTTGATTCAATCAGCCTTGTTTATATGTGGGTTTTGATTCAATCATGATGCATGAATACAAAAAAATCCGGTGGTGAATCAATTCTTCTTTGATTCAAGGGATTTTGATTGAACTATTCCAATCGATTCAATCAGAGTCGAATCAATAACCAGTCTGCATCTAATGACTTGCATCTAAAGGCTATTTTTGTACCTTTCCAAAATGATGTCAAATAAAAAATTCCGATTTTTTTCTCTGATGTGTATCTCAATATATGTCAGCAAGATTTATTTGTATTTGTAATGTTTCCAACAATTCTAAAAGCAAACAAATCGCAAGAAAATGTTGTCGAGACTCGTCGAATACACCCATGTAACACATTACATGTATACATGTAACACATTACATGCATGCATGTAACACATTACATGTATACATGTAACACATTACATGTATACATGTAACACTAGCTGATATAAAACATTGGCAGACCTATCACCTTTCAAAGCCCAAATAGTATGGTTTATATAGCTATGCATCTTGTATAGTAAGTGTAGGTATGTCAAGTTTCCCTGTATTTTAATATGTTTGGCTCATTGCATCAATGTTTACCGAGAATACACTGTGCTAAGGCCATTTACGCCTTCAATAGAAAAGAAGCTCATAAATATGCATACCTGCTGCTGACCGACCATACCTGCTGCTGACTGACCATACCTGCTGCTGACCGACCATACCTGCTGCTGACCGACCATACCTGCTGCTGACCGACCATACCTGCTGCTGACCGACCATACCTGCTGCTGACCGACCATACCTGCTGCTGACCGACCATACCTGCTGCTGACCGACAATACCTGCTGCTGACCGACCATACCTGCTGCTGACCGACCATACCTGCTGCTGACCGACCATACCTGCTGCTGACCGACAATACCTGCTGCTGACCGACCATACCTGCTGCTGACCGACAATACCTGCTGCTGACCGACCATACCTGCTGCTGACCGACCATACCTGCTGCTGACCGACCATACCTGCTGCTGACCGACAATACCTGCTGCTGACCGACCATACCTGCTGCTGACCGACCATACCTGCTGCTGACCGACCATACCTGCTGCTGACCGACCATACCTGCTGCTGACCGACCATACCTGCTGCTGACCGACCATACCTGCTGCTGACCGACAATACCTGCTGCTGACCGACAATACCTGCTGCTGACCGACAATACCTGCTGCTGACCGACCATACCTGCTGCTGACCGACAATACCTGCTGCTGACCGACCATACCTGCTGCTGACCGACCATACCTGCTGCTGACCGACAATACCTGCTGCTGACCGACAATATCTGCTGCTGACCGACCATACCTGCTGCTGACCGACAATACCTGCTGCTGACCGACAATACCTGCTGCTGACCGACCATACCTGCTGCTGACCGACCATACCTGCTGCTGACCGACCATACCTGCTGCTGACCGACCATACCTGCTGCTGACCGACAATACCTGCTGCTGACCGACCATAGCTGCTGCTGACCGACAATACCTGCTGCTGACCGACCATACCTGCTGCTGACCGACAATACCTGCTGCTGACCGACAATACCTGCTGCTGACCGACCATACCTGCTGCTGACCGACAATACCTGTTGCTGCCTGTTGACCGTAATAAGCAGGTTGAACTCGCGTTTCGTGATAACCTGGGCAGGCGGGACCTGACCTGACCTGACCTGACCTGGACCTCACCTAAGTTCAGCAAACGCTCAGAACATGTGCTTACAGCATTTTCTTACAATTGAGTTTGACAGTTTACTATTGCAATATTCTGAAGAAGGGTTACATATATTGCATGATAGATATTGCACAATTATATTATATGTTTTGTAGGACATCAGTGGTTATTAGGTACTCATGTGTCTCAATAAATAGATCTGACCGAGATAATTGCATTGTAGGAAACATGCTACGCAAACCTATTGTCCCCATATCGGTGGGGTGACACATGTAAGAAGCCCTCACCAGAGTTCCTGCTTACATGGCGCCGTAGCGGAGCACAACAACATATCTGAAGGCACGCCAGCTTGTGCCACCATCTCCCTGCTAACACCTAAATTAAAGAAGAACACACAAAAGAAAATCGTCGACTTGTGTTAACGTTTTACCCATTATTTGAAAATGATGAAAATTATGGATATTTCAGCACGAACTACCTTGGTGTTTGTTGACGCCTGTGTAGTATACCTGTAGATGATATGAATAATAATGTTAGCAACATTAAGCGTCATCAAAAACAAAGCAAGTTGTGGAAGAGTGTTTAACATATTGTATTTAGGTGACTTTTTGCGTAATAGATAAATGGAGCAATAATGTATTTTACGTCAAAGACATGACATTTGCCCGCTTCCCACCTGACTCACCTGCCAAATTTGCCGATAACAGAGCTAAAAACACGTCGGGAAACCTTGCCATGACTATCAACTGTGCGTACAGAGTAATGTAATGTAACACAATTATATTCAAAAGCAGCTTTCCTTTCCAATTCCGAAATCCTTGGATTATTTTTGTTTTTTGCACCGCTATTATCCAAGTAACAAACAACCTCCTCACTAGTAACAACTTTAATTCATTAGCTGACCCAAGATGAGATTGTCAGCGTGGTCGTAGGATGAGTGCTCCACCGGTGACAGCTGTGAGCGGACTGGCGGGCACCTCATGCAGTGGGTCTCACGGATCTGACCAGGAGCCCCCACTCCCCCACTCCTACCTCCGGTGGGTCACACGGCCGGGCGCATTTGGGCTTGCGTGTTGGCGGGATGTCCTATCTGTCCGGTAATACCATAAATCCTCCCAAATCCTCCGTAAGAGCCGTGACCCAACAACCGTCAATCCGCTTGTCGGTTTTCACGGCAGCTATCATAACTGGATTTGTGAATATCGCAGCTGTTTGACTAAGGGATTACTGACAGATGACGCTTACGCATTTCAACAATCTGCCGTTTGTGTGTTTTATCGACCGTTTTGACTACAACTAAAGGTACCTTGCATAACGTATCTTTAAAACCGACGGATCTATGTGATGTTATGTTCTCAACTTTCCCTTGCTATTGAATGGTGAGGAAATTCAACACATGTAAGTTTTTTTTTGGAATCCAACGTTTCTCACAATGGTGACTTGTCTGCTTGTAAAAATAGGCTGTCAATAAATTTTGCTAAAAAAAATGAAATGGTTCACATATGGTGGCTTTTGGTGCCACACCTCAATTACAGTGAATAATGAGCATTTGTTGGTCACAAGCAAAGGAAGTGCACAAATCCGCTTTCATTATTTTTTTGTAGGAGTACTCAGTGTTAAATTAAACTCAATGTTAAAATGTTAAAATTATGAACTTTTTATATGAAGGGGAAGATGGGAAGATATTTAGTATTTACCATCAGATTCCTTGATATCCTTACGACGGCGGCTGACGACGGTCAATCATCTGGGCTGTCACGACCACATTAACCCAGAACGGGGGGGGGGGCTGCAGTCACCGAGCCGCCCCCGGGAGAGGTGCAGTCACCGAGCCGCCCCCGGGAGTGCTGCAGTCACCGAGCCGCCCCCGGGAGTGCTGCAGTCACCGAGCCGCCCCCGGGAGTGCTGCAGTCACCGAGCCGCCCCCGGGAGTGCTGCAGTCACCGAGCCGCCTCCGGGAGTGCTGCAGTCAACGAGCCGCCCCCGGGAGTGCTGCAGTCACCGAGCCGCCCCCGGGAGTGGTGCAGTCACCGAGCCGCCCCCGGGAGTGGTGCAGTCACCACGCCGCCCCCGGGAGTGCTGCAGTCACCGAGCCGCCCCCGGGAGAGGTGCAGTCACCGAGCCGCCCCCGGGAGTGGTGCAGTCACCGAGCCGCCCCCGGGAGTGGTGCAGTCACCGAGCCGCCCCCGGGAGTGGTGCAGTCACCACGCCGCCCCCGGGAGTGGTGCAGTCACCACGCCGCCCCCGGGAGTGGTGCAGTCACCGAGCCGCCCCCGGGAGTGGTGCAGTCACCACGCCGCCCCTGGGAGTGGTGCAGTCACCACGCCGCCCCCGGGAGTGGTGCAGTCACCGAGCCGCCCCCGGGAGTGGTGCAGTCACCACGCCGCCCCCGGGAGTGGTGCAGTCACCGAGCCGCCCCCGGGAGTGCTGCAGTCACCGAGCCGCCCCCGGGAGTGGTGCAGTCACCGAGCCGCCCCCGGGAGTGCTGCAGTCACCGAGCCGCCCCCGGGAGTGGTGCAGTCACCACGCCGCCCCCGGGAGTGGTGCAGTCACCACGCCGCCCCCGGGAGTGGTGCAGTCACCACGCCGCCCCCGGGAGTGGTGCAGTCACCGAGCCGCCCCCGGGAGTGGTGCAGTCACCACGCCACCCCTGGGAGTGGTGCAGTCACCACGCCGCCCCCGGGAGTGGTGCAGTCACCGAGCCGCCCCCGGGAGTGGTGCAGTCACCACGCCGCCCCCGGGAGTGGTGCAGTCACCACGCCGCCCCCGGGAGTGGTGCAGTCACCGAGCCGCCCCCGGGAGTGGTGCAGTCACCGAGCCGCCCCCGGGAGTGGTGCAGTCACCACGCCGCCCCCGGGAGTGGTGCAGTCACCGAGCCGCCCCCGGGAGTGGTGCAGTCACCGAGCCGCCCCCGGGAGTGGTGCAGTCACCACGCCGCCCCCGGGAGTGGTGCAGTCACCACGCCGCCCCCGGGAGTGCTGCAGTCACCGAGCCGCCCCCGGGAGTGGTGCAGTCACCACGCCGCCCCCGGGAGTGGTGCAGTCACCGAGCCGCCCCCGGGAGTGCTGCAGTTACCGAGCCGCCCCCGGGAGTGGTGCAGTCACCACGCCGCCCCCGGGAGTGGTGCAGTCACCGAGCCGCCCCCGGGAGTGGTGCAGTCACTACGCCGCCCCCGGGAGTGGTGCAGTCACCACGCCGCCCCCGGGAGTGGTGCAGTCACCACGCCGCCCCTGGGAGTGGTGCAGTCACCACGCCGCCCCCGGGAGTGGTGCAGTCACCACGCCGCCCCCGGGAGTGGTGCAGTCACCACGCCGCCCCCGGGAGTGGTGCAGTCATCACGCCGCCCCCGGGAGTGGTGCAGTCACCACGCCGCCACCGGGCAGGTGGTGCAGCCACCGAGCCGCCCCGGAGTGGTGCAGTCACCACGCCGCCCCCGGGAGTGGTGCAGTCACCACGCCCCCCCCCCCCCGGAGTGGTGCAGTCATCACGCCCCCCGGGAGTGGTGCAGTCACCACGCCGCCCCCGGGAGTGGTGCAGTCACCACGCCGCCCCCCGGAGTGGTGCAGTCACCACACCGCCCCCGGGAGTGGTGCAGTCACCACGCCCCCCGGGAGTGGTGCAGTCACCACGCCGCCCCCGGGAGTGGTGCAGTCACCACGCCGCCCCCGGGAGTGGTGCAGTCACCGAGCCGCCCCCGGGAGTGGTGTAGCCGCCTTTATGGCTTGGGCCCTCCTCTCAGCTTCGCCCTGCGGGAAACGACCCTGTAAGTCCATAGACGGTCGCCTGGGCGGCGTTTTAGCTTGTCTCACTTTATCACGTCTCCTTAATCCCATGGCTGCGCAATGGCTCGAGCGAACCGAAGTGGCCCTATCCTAATATCCTAAGCAAACCAAACCAAAGATACGCCATGCCTTTGACCCCCACTCCCGCGAGTGTTCCCCGAAGTCCCTCTCGGGATCGGCGTCCAGAGTCCATGCTGGCCGTTCGCTATCCATATCAGCGTGGATTGACAGCTGTAAGCCACGTCTTGGAATGTTCGCCTGACCGCACCACTTGAGGCAGCGTGTCACCGGAACAGGTCTCTGCAGTGACGAGCAGACGTGATGCAACAGCGCGGCCGGAACAGGTCTCTCCAGTGACGAGTAGACGTGATGCAACAGCGCGGCCGGAACTGGTCTCTCCAGTGACGAGTAGACGTGATGCAACAGCGCGGCCGGAACAGGTCTCTCCAGTGACGAGTAGACGTGATGCAACAGCGAGGCCGGAACTGGTCTCTCCAGTGACGAGTAGACGTGATGCAACAGCGCGGCGACACGACAGCTGGCCGGGTCGGGAGCTGCGGAGCCCCGCTGACGTCTGAGCTGAGAGTGTCACGCTGTCTGAGAGTGATGTCCTGAGGTACGGCGCTGAGAGTGATGTGCTGAGGTACCGCGCTGAGAGTGATGTGCTGAGGTACCCAGACTTGTCAATGATTCATATTTGTCATGAGTCGATTCACAGTGATTCACGGACCATAATGAATGATTCAATCATGATTCAATCACTCAACATTACCATAATGAATGATTCAATCATGATTCAATCACTCAACATTACCATAATGAATGATTCAATCATGATTCAATCACTCAACATTACCATAATGAATGATTCAATCTTGATTCAATCACTCAACATTAAAGAGAAGTGTCGACTCCTTTGTCTAACTCCTTTGATTTTGAATGTGCGACTCTAAGATTTTATGAACGTGATAGGGAGGTCATGCTCTACCTGTGTGCCAATTTTCATGCACATCAGAATAGTCTGCTGTTTGACCTTAAACATATGACCTGCTCTAACTCCTTTGATTTGAAATGTGCGACTCTAAGATTTTACCAGAATGATCACTAGGTCGTGATCTATCTGTGTACCAATTTTGAAGCCAATCCAAATAGTCTGCGAATGTATTTCCGAATGTGAATGTGAATGTGAGCCAATTGGACACGCGTGTTGTTTATTTTGATTATAAAATGATATTTATAATATTTATTATAATTGCAAATTCCAAGTTCCAAAAGCATTAATAACTTTACGTTTCACTTTTTTAAGCGAATAGAACATTTATTTTGATTTTGCATTAGGTATTATTTTGTATAAAGCATGATGTGGAATAAAGCGGCGCCGATGCGACAGTGATACTTGGGACATGCGGAGGTCATGCAAATGTTTGTTTAAGATTTAGTTTTTGATATGGTATAGCCTAGAAATTAGGAAAAGGTGGGTACCTTTGGAAAAATTTCGTGTGAAAAAGGTGTGCGTGTACTGTGTGGTTTATGAACCAAAGTTGAGTTAGTTACCTTTTTAAATATTTAGGTACCTACCCCTAACCCTACCAGTTCCAAGGTATTCACCTATTTAGGGCTGATTGAACAGTGGCTTTGTGCCCACTGGAGTTGGACACAAAGCCTCGCTTTCTTTACGCATATATGAATTACAGGCTACAGCTCAGGACACAGAGCTCATATAATTGGCCATTAAGTGCCTGGTTTGTCCACAGGCCACAGATGAATGCTGGGCTGCTGGCATATTTTGTGGACAGTTTATGCTGTTCGACCAAAAAAGAATGATTCTTTGAGCAATGAATGATTCAATCAGCATATTTTCTCTGTATGAATGATTCAATCAGTGACTCACAACAGGTTTGCGCATGAGGTGAATCGATTCATGAGTCATTCATTTGAAATAAGAATGATTCAATCAAAAGTAGTCGATTCACATTGAATCATTGACAAGTCTGGAGGTACCGCGCTGAGAGTGATGTGCTGAGGTACCGCGCTGAGAGTGATGTGCTGAGGTACCGCGCTGCTGCCTGCAGCTCTGATGCAGATAGCTGATACCCAGTACTGCAGTCAGTACTGCCATGGTAATGCTGCGGGTTGGAGCACTTTCGCGTTGAGGTGATCGTGTGCTACTGTAGCGTTTGAACTTTGAAGTGACCAACCCTTACACAAATGCTTAAAAACGTCTCTCTCATTCGATGCTTTATCATTTACTATCTTATTAAGAATATGGACGCATTTATTTCAGCCTTAATTCTGAAAAAACTCGTTGATATTGTTCACCGTCCACGCCCACGGACATCATATGTGATCAGTGTACTGTATAGCGATAGGGCTAGAAACGAGACCAATTATTAGTATTACATTATACAACATGGTAAAACAACGTGGTCGCTTATATGTCAGTGCAAGAGCGGACCAGCCCGCCGTTTTTTTTTTGGGGGGGGGGCGGCAAACCGTTTTCAGCGGACCTTACCTACCCCCCATTTTCGAATTTCTTCCCGGATTTGGGCCACTTTATTTTGCAACCACACGATTTCTAATGATTTCTTTATTTTGATATGTTGGTGTTTTTTAATAGCTTTTCGACATTTTGGGATATCGAAAAAGGAAAGATGTCAGCTTGTGGTTTGTATTGTTCCGACATTGCCTTACACCGAGCAAAACTATGTCAATTGTCAGCTGTACCCAGGGGCGTCGCCGATAATTTAAGAGTGTGTGTGTGTGGGGGGGGGGGGGGGGGGGGGGTCGGCTGAAATGACGAGAAAAAAAAATGTACACCACTGTTTTGTATGCGTGTATTTAAGCCTTCGTAGCATTTTTGATGTGGATTTTCATGTTATAGTAGGTACTTGTTATTAACACGCGCAGTGGAGGGTGGGAGCACTTTTGTGCCCCCCCCCCCCCCCCCATATGTTTTCGTGAATATCTCACAAACGAAGCGGAGCAGGGCGGTGTTTGTTGCGTGACATTAACGCCAACTCCATAGCGGATCGTTTGACGTAAAACAAAATCAAAATCGGTCGATCAATTTTTGAGTTATATGGATTTTTAGTCCAAGATGGCGGCCAGAATCGCGGTCGGCAAATCGATATCTTCGGAAGCAACAGTCGGATCGGGCTGATTTAAACGCTATTGGATAGACAATGTCAATGTTCATCCCTGGAAACGATTTTGGACACATTGCTGGTGACCTGTGACGTCACAGAGGTCAAATTCCAAAAATGTGACATTTGGCCAGATTTGACCTTCGTGACCTCGTTTGACCTTGAAGATATTGACTGAAGGTCAAGACAATTTTACCAAATGTAGATAATCATAGCACCTACAACCCTGTAAGTTCCATCATTCTAGTTCTCATATTTTCGGAGATCTTAGGGGGGGCACTACAGTGCCCCCCTCTCCACTGCGTGTTAGTGCCATACCCCTCTCCACTGCGCGTGTTAAGCGCAGTGCGCGATTTTTTTTAAAGCGCTACATTTTTACGGGTTTGCCTGATAAATCCCAAAAATATAGGCGGTGGGCCTTGTAGAGAATAAGAAGCTAAACATGCTATTCATTCAATTCACCGTTACAACGAACCGAAGACAATGGCGATGGCTTCGTTATGACGATGGCCACCGATGTGTCGCCGCGAAGCGACTTGACAATTTCAATTTTAGGTCGTGGAAACGAAATTTTAATATTGGAACCAGACCGTGAGTGGAGCCAAGCCTCAAGCAATCCCTTTTCCTGGTTGCAAATCTCGGTATGATGAAAAATATTGAAATAAAGGTAGTTTTTCATACACATTAGCCACGGATAGCAAATCACGATGACCAGATTTGCAACCAGGAAAAGGGATTGCCTGAGGCTTGGCTCCACTCACGGTCTGGTTCCAATATTAAAATTTCGTTTCCACGACCTAAAATTGAAATTGTCAAGTCGCTTCGCGGCGTCACATCGGTGGCCATCGTCATAACGAAGCCATCACCATTGTCTTAATTAATCAGACTGGTTATTGATTCACCTTTTTTGGAAGGATTCAATCAGACTGGTCAGCGCTCAATAATACATATGATAGCTGTATACATATGTACCGAACTGTAACAAACAACTGGTAACAGTGCAAATGGTTTGAAAGCTGCAAGAGGCAGAATGACTTTTCCGCACATAAATGGTCCCTGCGGATCTGGAGGAGCCTGGGGCGATATGGCTTGGGGAGATGGTCCTGGCCTGGTCTTCGGTCCGCTGCGGCAGCAAGTTGGGCACCGCTGGGGCAGCTTCCGAGTGCCGATGTCCGCGTCTTTGCGTTCGTGTCGCCTTTTTTCGGAACTCGGCAGAATAGCTAAACATGTAGTCCGCTTGAAAGTTAATATTGTATGAAGGAAGTGGGCACTGGGGCTAGCAATTAGATACCGCCAAGGAGAGACTGCCAGACACTTAATTAATTCATTTTCCCATTTTCCAAATTTGTATAAGGAATTGCGTATTTAGTGTCATACCGCGAAGCGGCGCGAAATTTGCAATTTTTCACTGTGGATAGCTTAATTTTGACTGCTGCAAAGGCAATTTTTACAACTGTACGTCCGACCGTTTGGGGGGGAGCAAAGCATAGTTTTAGGACCTTTTGGGGTGGGGCATGGCCCCTTTGCCTCCCCCTTGATCCGCCTCTGTGTCACTGGCTACTGGCTGTACGCTTATGATGTCTTATAATGCATAAACCCAGGCCGTGGCGAAGTTTAGTTCCAACTAGGCCTGGCAATCCCCCTGTGACGTCACCGCGAGGACGCCCGAGGGCATTTACATGTTAAAGGGAGTGTGCCTACTCACATCGCTTAGTTGGGGTTATTGACACTGGTCTATAGAACACAATTTTCTGAATTGAACCAATACTTCATTTCTCCAGATTCACCCTACACTCAGAAACACTTTTTAGAACTTTAGCTAAATTATCTTCCCTGAGAAATCTGCACGGTTTCCATTTCGAGACCTTTTGGTGGATGGCCTTGCCTGAGAAGTCTACATTATCTCGACGTCGGTCGCTGATTATATTTGGTCTGCGAGACTATCAGGCAGTCTACACATTCTCAAAATTATCGCGAACCGAGGATTGAACCCGCCCGCCCTTTTTTGCTGTCAGTTGTTGAGAACCTTGATAATCTCTACATGGTCTCCTGTAGAGACCATGTAGCAAACATATCGATGTGACGTTGAACTAATGTCATGAAGGTGGCGCCACCTTATCACCGGCAGGTGGCGCTGTGACTGCAACGGCGGAACTAAGTTGTATTCAAATAATTGCCTATTAGCAATTAGTTTTTGATTGTTATTATTGCTAAATATTACATACCTGTTAAAGAAACAATATGTATTTACGGAAAACCGGCGTATCAACCTCATCCAGTATTCATCCGAAAGTGAGCTGCTAATTGTTCAAACCCATCAAATATGTGTCGACCTCAACTTACAGAACAACATACATTGGGTTTGTGGCATTGGTATCGATTCCTCTTGGTTTTATTATTTATGTATATCTTATTTACGAATTATGTTTCAATATCAATTATTAAATAACCGCGAAATGGGCAGCTCTGCGAAATATAATATTGGCCGCTCTAAGTAGTAGGTACCCGTATAAATGAATGACATTTCATTTTCTAGACAATTTTTAATAAGAAATTAAACAATTCTGTTTATCTTAATTATTTTTTTTGTGTTCATTTAAAGAGTGATGAGGAATTTGTAGGATTAAAAAAAAGAACCAGAAGGCTCGGGAAACAGGAAGTGAGAACACTAATTTTACAGATTTCCGCCATTTCGGTAGCGCAGTGTGCCGAGTCGCACGTCAACGTGTCCTTGTGTGAATCTGGGTCCGTCGGATTGGGTAAGTAGTGGTTGGTGAGGCTGCACAATCGTAGTCAAATGTATATGGAAGATAATTTTCATGAGGTAGGATGTCTATAGTTTATCACAATTCACAGTTTGAGATGTTTGTCCGTTGTTGTTGTTTCCGTCTTTTGGCCCTTTGCCAGACACGGTGGGGCTGGCGTCACCGTCGCGCCCGGGCAGTAAAATCAAGGTTCAAGGTTACTATCACCGTTATTGGTCTGAAGTCATAGGGAAGCTTTATGACGTCACCAGATTCTGGCTACGAGCGAATCTTAGGCCGACCCGATAAGACTTAATGGCTACGAGCGAATCTTAGGCCGACCCGATCGGACTTAATGGCGGGGTTAGGTTAGGTTAGTTTCATTAATTCCGATCGGTTCGGCGGTAGGCCGAACCGATCGGAATGAATGAAACTAACCTAACCTAACCCCGCCATTAAGTCCGATCGGGTCGGCCTACAGCTCGTAGCCATTAAGTCCGATCTGGTCGGCGTAAGATTCGCTCGTAGCCATTAAGTCTGATCGGGTCGGCCTGAGATTCGCTCGTAGCCAGAATCTGGTGACGCCATAAAGCTTCCCTATGATTCCAGACCAATAACGGTGATAGTAACTTTGAACCTTGATTTTACTGCCCGGCCGCGACGGTGACGCCAGCCCCACCGTTACCCCTTGGCCTTGGGTAATAGTTCAGTAATTCACCTCCCCAGTTTGTGGTGTTCTTGAGGTCCATAATAGAATAAGAGAGTATTATTATGACGGACAGAAAAGTGTACCAGTAATACCAAAGCTATGATGTCACCAAAAAACATTTATCAGTGACATTTCAACATCACAGCGACATTTTCATATTTCTTCCAACAAAGCTGTTATTATTAATAGGCTAGTAGGCCTAAATACATCAGACTACTTCTTTACGCAATAGGGTTTGGTTTTGTCTATGAGATGGTCTGGGGGGGAGGGGGACAGGCGACGCCCCCCTGTAGGGCTGCAGCGCAGAGCGAATGTGAGCGGAGCATTATAAAGGTGGGTCCCTGCAACAGTAATTGCTGTAAGGTTTGGCTAGGTTTGATTAAGTTATTATTGGTGACGTCCTAGCTTTGGTATTACTGGTACACTTTTCAGTCTGTCATAATAATATTGTCAGCTGACTGCCCTTCTTCTATTAGGGACCTTAAGAAGAACCTTAACCTAGGGAGGTGAATAACTGAACTATTACCTTGCCTTGTTCCTGTAATAATCCTCAACAATCCTAGCCTGTCGGCCGTCAGTATCAGCTGGTCATTTTGTAGATTTTAACCTAGTGCTCAAGATGTTGAAAAATCGAGCATTTCACCAATGTCAATATACACTTCACAATGATGTATACACCAACTATGGTAATTTGGACCCATTTTTTAACACTGCACCCACTGTTCCCAACCAATAAATTTGGCCAGTGCGTTGCTGAAGTATTACCACCATGTCTGCCACAGCTGAAGTATAAAACATAATCAAACATGACCTAACCTTTACAGCAATTACAGTCGCTGAGTCGCTGGGACCTACGTTTATGTGCGTTGCTGAAGTATTACCGCCATATCGGGAAACAGCAAGTGACGATGGGAAGTGAATAGTATACAGGCAGAACAAGGCAGCTGAAAAGTCTAAAACATAATCAAACAATCAAACATGACCTAACCTTTACAGCAATTGCAGTCGCTGGGACCCACGTTTATACTCGGCTTGTGTTGCTCGCTGCAGAAAAGCTGTGGGGGCTGTGGCCCCCAGACCATCTTGTAGACAAAACCGATTCCCAGGGTTGTCATGCTCCCAAAATTTGGGAGGTGCGTTGCTAAAGCATTGTCCCCAGGGGGTTGTCATCCCTGTAGCTGCCATATGCTTGGATGTGATGTCATTAAATTCCAAATTTTGGTGAATCGACATCATGGTTGGCAAAGTTGCTGTTTGCTGGTACACATTTTGTACTCTTTTGTATTCTGATAGAGGGCTGGAGGTCTCCAAAGCTTGATCCAGTTGACAATCAAATTAAATGATTATTAATCATATCTGATTTGATTGTTTACTTTCCCTTTTCAAAGAGTACGCACAATTTCAAAAGAGTATAACAGAGTACAAGATGCATACCAGTAAACAGCAACTTTGCCAACCATGATTTAGCATTTGTGGTGTGAGGCGTACAGCAATTACAGTTGGTGGGGGTCCACGTTTATGTGCGTTGCTGAAGTATTACCGCCATATCTGCCACAGCTGAAAAGTCTAAAACATATCAAACATGACCTAACCTTTACAGCAATTACAGTTGCTGGGACCCACGTTTATACTTTGCTCGCTGCGGAAAAACAGTGGGGGCTACGGCCCCCAGACCATCTTGTAGACAAAACTGATTCCCAAGGTTGTCATGCTCCCAAAATTTGGGAGGTGCGTTGCTAAAGCATTGTCCCCAGGGGTTGTTATCCCTATAGCTGCCATATGCTCGGATGTGATGTTATTCAATTCCAAATTTGGGCGAATCGACAAAATCTACATTTGTGGTGTAAGGCGTAAGCCTTCTAACATTAGAGAAGGAGTAATGGTAATATGCTATAATCACGGACACTTCCTATCGTCAGACTTGATGCTATCAGAATGTGAACAATGTGTCAATATTGTCTGCATTCTGATAGCATGAAATGTCCAGGATTTGGAATCCCAGACTGGTTATTGATACGACACTGATTGAATCAATTGGAATCGTTCAATCAAAATTAATTGAATCAAAACATAATTGATTCACCACCAGATCTTGTGTTTCATGAATCATGATTGAATCAAAAGCCACATCAAATCAAGGCTGATTGAATCAAAAGCCGCATCAAATCAAGGCTGATTGAATAAAACAAACTTTAACGATTCAAGTACAATCTATTTTCTTCCCTCATCCATGGGTATAAATGAAATATTTAGGTTTTGCTTGTGAATATGAAAATATGTTTGAAGGCCTAGAGTGCTGTATTAGGTATCTGTATTGCGGCGGCGCTTGATAATGTGACGTGATATAGGAAACAATATTTTTGGGAAGGTTAAAGGAAATAGTTCACCTTCAACATGGGGTTTTACCTGAAATAGCAGCTTTGAAGCCGGTGTTGGAAACTCCTATCTGTAAGTTTTGCTTGGCTGAAACTCCAGCTGAAGATATTGACTTTTTGGCGAAGGAATGCAGCGCTACAAAAGGAATATTTTTTATATTTTTTAAAATAAATTTAGTCCGAATGTTTTGTATGGATGGATTTCCGAGGTCAGGACCCGCGCTAAGCAGAGCTTGTTGTGCAGGTCCTGACCTCACCACCCGATCGCGCAATTCCTTTTGGCAGGCAGAATTTATAGACGAAAGTTTTAAGTGCCCGACATACCTGGACACGGTCAATATGCACTGCAGGGGTGAAAAAAACGTCTAAGCTGTCAGCGACAAAGCCCATATCTGTCTAATCTGTCTAAAAAACAATGATGCAGCGAAACTGCTTAAAAAATGTATTACCGTAGAGGGCGGCGTGTTTTTCGCCCGATTCCGAATATATCCTGAATTTAACTTGTGATTGGACCAGCTATCCATCAGCACAAACAACCATCACCTCAATAACATGTGAAAATGCACAAGGAATCTTGCCTCAGAGCTGTCAAAAGTTTCGCTACTTGTGCGCCGTGATCGCAACCTTTTAGACAGACTGTCTAATTCTTGTCGTTTTCGTGTCGTTTCCAATAGCAGAAATACATTGGTCGCTGGCCTGGCGGCCGGGAAATTTCTGTACCCCCCTGTCTAAAAAAGATGCCACCACTAAATGAAAAGGGTGCTGATTGGGAGTAGTTTGACGCAGAATCGGATCATTTCTGATGACTGTAGTTGCGAATAAAAGTGAAGTTGTGAAGAGGCAATTCTGTCTTATTTTTGATGTTCGACCATAATCTGTCATCGGCGTGTGACACCGTGTCACTGTTTTTTTCACCCCTGATGCACTGCATTCCTTTTGTAGTGCCGCATGGCGCATACCAGGGCACTCTAACGCACACCATAAAATTAATCATTTACGACCTGTCCTGAATTGCGCGATGTATGTCCATTTTTGATAATATAAAAATAAATTGTATTTCAAAATATAATCAAATCTTGTTGTGATAAACTTTCTGAAGGTAAACTTTCTGAAGGTAAGGTCCTTTAAATTTTTTTGGGGGCGTATACAAATATGAGTTAAGAGTACTGTGCTTGCTGTGGCAGCCTACACACCAGTCATATCAATATTGCGTTGCTATTGCATTGAGCTGAACCATTGCTATTGCATTGAGCTGAACCAGACTAGTTATTGATTCTAGTCTGGTTGGATCCGCCACTGACTGTCATAATATAACTGCTTTGAGCCAGATGCAACATGGCTCAGGAAGTCAGAATGGGCCCTCAGGAGGTCGGAACTGAACCACTGGATGCCAGAGTGGCCCTCTGGAAGGCAAATAGTGATCCTCTGAAAAGCACAGGGACCATCTGGAAGCCAGATGGGCCCTTTGAAAGGCAGAGGGCCCTCTGGAAACCAGATGGGCCTCTGGAGGCCAGAGAGGGTCCTCTGGAGGTGGCGTGGCGACGCTAACGCGCTCGCTCGCTCATCGCAAACTACGGGCGCCTTACTGGTTAAGTGATTACGTGTTGTTTTGGTAATTGTTGATCTATCACCATCTGACTTCTGAGGTTGACATTGACGTTTAGGTCTTTTGGTTTCTCTGTTTGATAGGCTGGATGGGCTTTGTGGGTGTAATAAAAGTCAACTTAAAATTTGACATCTGATTACTGTGTTTTCTGCAAATCGCGTGGATTATTGAGTCATTATTTGAGCCTTAACTAACGGTGTGCTAGCTTATTTGCAGGGCTATGTGGTCGTTCTATTTCAGTTTAATGTGAACTGACTCATGTATTTTCCAGATATGGGCTGAGTTCGCCCGCATTATTGCCCGACCAGCAATGAGGGAGGAGTCGGGAGGTGCGCTGGCGTGCAGTGCCCATGAAGCTCCAGGGGATGAGCAACACTAACATCGGTAAGTGTGCTCTTTAAATTCATTATCTCCCAAACATTTGTGAAAGAAGTGATCACAGTGCGCTCAGTGT
This sequence comes from Chirona hameri, assembly GCA_036785665.1. Lineage (NCBI taxonomy): Eukaryota > Metazoa > Arthropoda > Thecostraca > Balanomorpha > Balanidae > Chirona > Chirona hameri. The sequence goes on along the minus strand of JAXIVJ010009384.1, from coordinate 20,993 downwards.
GCGCATGTTGTGAGGTGTCATATATTTTGTGACTGCTTGGGAGTTCAATTTGAAGGTTGGATCCTTGTCACTTTGTTTTACAATGTCTTGAGCATATCTTCTGATCCCACAATGTGACTTGCCTCGCTGTGCATTGCTGATGCCTTCGATTGCTGACAACATGTTATAGATTCCTGGAAGGTCGTTCTATCAACATTAATTTAATTAATTAGTTATAACGCCGAATTATATATTGCATTTACTGCAGCTGTGTTTGTACTGGGACAATCTGTTGGCCGTCATTGTAGTCACGGTGCTGCTGGCGGAATGCTACTAATGTTGGTATCGTGTTTTGCGTGTTTCCAGAGGACGCTGCGTTGGATGCCCTACTGGCATTACGGACCTCTGCCGCCTGCTCGTTGACGGTGCGCGCCCGGCCAGGCTTCTGGCCGCGCAGGGCGGTGGCTTCATTCTGGAAGTGGAGAGGCTGGCGGTGGCGGAGGTGCGCGGTCTGGCGGCGGCTATTATGTTGTAGGCCGTCGCCCACACCGTGTTTGCCCAGCCGTTGGGCCGTGGCGAGCGGCGTGCAACCAACGGCAACCAAACCACCTTCTACCGTGCCACGCTTATGCTGATCGCTGGCCAAGCGGTTGGCGCTGTAAGATCATGCTGAATGTGTGGGGAGCCACTTCTGTAGGGTTTTGCGTTGTTAGCAATACGTTTTAATTTTAATGCTGGGCTGAGGGTCATATGACGGCCTGAAGGGCATTTGTTTTGAGAGCTACGTTTTGTGAGGGGCGGGGGGGGGGGGGGGGGGGCGTGCACTGCGCACAGTAGATGCACAGTTTGGCTTTGGTTGGTTGGCTTATGGTTGGCTTATGGTTGGCTTACTTATGGTTGGTTGGCTCATTGGCTTATGCTAATATATGAAATGTGATAAGTTCTGTTTGTGGGCGAGGTGGACGAGCATGCAACGCGGGATGCGAGCGGAGCTCAATATATGGTAGACTCTGGAACGTTCTCAGAGACCATGTAGAGGATGATTTATAAAATGATATTTTGGTCTCGGGATACGCCAAGGTTCTCAGGGTGAGCTACATCGTCTCTGTGGAGAATGTCTGGGACATGCCAAGGTTCTCAGGGTGAATTAAATTATCTCTGTGGAGAATGCCTCGCGATCTACATGGTCTCAAAATAAGTTCATTGAGAATGTTACGCAACACTGATACATTCTCAGCGGAGATAAAGTGTCTTCATTCTGAGAACCTGAGACCATTTCATGTTGTCAAACCGTCTCCAAACATGTGGCTCTGCAGAGACAGGATTGGCGCCTGTACGGTCTCAATAGAACTCTACAGAGTCTCGAGCGTCTCTCAGTGTAGTTGCTGAGATATTAAAAAACTCCAGGAATTTGCTTGGGAGCAAAAAGTTATCGGGTAGACTCCAGAGGGCTTCCGCTACTAGAAGCACTGCAACTATCGATTAAACTGCTAGCATATTGTTAGCGCCGGTCAATAGCAATTCAACAAAGCAGCTCGTGCACGCTGATAGCAGCAGCCGAACAGAAACTGGACGGCCATCATGTTTTCCGATGATGGCCATTTCGATGATGGCCGATGGCCATTTTTTTGAAGAAGATATCAATTTAGAGCTACGAAACTTGCACATAATAAAGTTCACAGTGGCAAGAACGTGCTGTGCAAAACTCGTCTTTCTATCTTGCATGATGTGACCGTAATTGTATTGTCTTATGTGCGCCGTTTTACATAACATCACCAAAGTGGCGATCGTTTTATAGATATCGAAACAAAAATAAACAAAAAACAATATAAGTGAAAATTCAACTAAAGGGGCTCCAGATGTGAATTTAATCATATACAACAATCAAACCAACAGCTACTTACCGTATGAAGATTTTTTTTTTTTTGACATTCCAAAACAGTAGGCACACTCCTTTTAAGGCTATGGAGGTCTAGGAGTTTTCCATATTGAGTTTCGAACATTTCTAAATGCTATTTATTTAAAAAATGCATGTTGCCATGTTCGCTACTGCTTCTTCTATCCAGATCCGGGGTCGATATATACATGACAGGTCATCTACTTCAATGGCAAGACGTTTACCAGCATCATGTAAGCCAGCCACTAAGGGCGACTTTTGGTACCATGTAGTACGATTATCACCCCAAATGTCATGAGCCACTTTGGAATGTACGGTTTGGAGTACGGATTAGTTTAAACTCGACGGATGGATGAATTACAGAGTTGATATAGATACGATAATATGTAGGGTAGCATTTTTTAGGTTAAGAAAAGGTTATTTGAATTCGACGAATCTCCCTGGTTGGGAGGGGGTCATTTCGACCCCATCCTGAAGTCTTTCGGGAATATCAGGACTACTGTGACACGCAGCACCGCAAACTTTGGTACAGCTATTCTGGCATCAATTACCCCCATTGTGTTAACATTTTGACCTCACGTCATCCCAGGTCAGGTTACCAGGTCACGTCAAGTGACATTATCTCCAAAAATGTTCGAGGTCGTGACAAAGCCACAGTATTTGTCAGCGATATTTGAAAATTCCAGTATTGCATACGGGCATATCCTTCCCGTTGCGACTCTCGGACTTGGAAGTTGGGCCTCAGGTACTTTGAGGACCACGAGCCGCCACTGGTTACAACCTTTCGCTTTCCGCAATCGCGAAAATTAATGACCAGCATCAGACATTGTACTGTTTACTACATATATTACCGTACTACATTTATACCATACTACATTTGTACCGACCCCCCCCCCCCCCGTGTCAGTCCCACCAGCATCACCGCTCTGACACCATCCACCGCTACCCGCCGCCACCACTGTCGACCGCCCGCCGCCTCAGAACGGCGAGTTCAGTCTCCACGAGTCAGCAGCGGGGGCGACAGGTTGACCAGCCTGCCGTCGCAGTACGTCCACTGCAGGCCGATGCAGGGCGAGGGCGGTGCGTGCAGGTGCGGGTACTCGGCATCTGCCCAGCCGCCGGAGTCGGCTGCCGTCGCCGCCGCGCGTCCCAGCTGGCCTTAGCGGCCAGCTCGCCGTAGGCCAGCGCCCGCTGCCAGACGGAGAGCGCAGCGTTGGCCCGGCCAGCGCCAGCACCAGCACCGCTGCCTCCCCGGCGCCGCCGTCCGGGGCGAGCGCGGCGCTCACCAGTAGCGCGGCGGCCACCAGAGCGGAGAGCAGCAGCACTGGCCACGCGAACCTGACGCGCCACTGGAGGGCGGCGGCCGCCAGAGCGGAGAGCAGCAGCACTGGCCACGCGAACCTGACGCGCCGCTGGAGGGCGGCGGCCGCCAGAGCGGAGAGCAGCAGCACTGGCCACGCGAACCTGAAGCGCCGCTGGAGGGCGGCGGCCGCCAGAGCGGAGAGCAGCAGCACTGGCCACGCGAACCTGACGCGCCGCTGGAGGGCGGCGGCCGCCAGAGCGGAGAGCAGCAGCACTGGCCACGCGAACCTGAAGCGCCGCTGGAGGGCGGCGGCCGCCAGAGCGGAGAGCAGCAGCACTGGCCACGCGAACCTGACGCGCCGCTGGAGGGCGGCGGCCGCCAGAGCGGAGAGCAGCAGCACTGGCCACGCGAACCTGACGCGCCGCTGGAGGGCGGCGGCCGCCAGAGCGGAGAGCAGCAGCACTGGCCACGCGAACCTGACGCGCCGCTGGAGGGCGGCGGCCGCCATCCAGCCGCGCCGCTGCCGCCGCCACCACCCGGCCAGCTCCGAGTCTCCGAGCCTTCCGATCCAGGCGCAGTGCGCGATGAGGGCAGCGGCACAGGTTGGCAGCTTCGGCGGAGCTCGGCTACTGAACGTACTGTTTCCTCTTCCTCTTCTCGCGCGTTTCCAGTGCCTCTTTTCGGCGCATTCTGTTTACGAAGCTGAGCCGGATGAAAGTGCGCAGCCGAACAAACCTGCGCACTATCCGGACGTCCGGAGAGTCAGGTTCTTGGCTCAGAGTTTCCACCAGCGACTCGATAACTCTCGGGCTGCGAGAGAGGTGGTCCGGCTCCAGGTGGTGTCTGGTGCAAAAGGCTGCCTCCATTTCTTTGAATTTCCCTAGCCACTTGGTGGAGGGGACACTGGGGCCACCCTGACTCCGCAGCCGGGTCCACATTGTCTCGGCTGACGCCGTCTCGGTGGCGAACGCCGAGGGAACCCCCATACTGGGGTCGAGTTTGCGGCACTTGGTTGACACATAGCCGCGTGAGCCATGCCATACTGCTCAGCCGACACACCGGTCTGCGGGTCCACCGGCGAGGCAGCAGAGAGTGACGTTGTCGGTAGGCTCTGGCTGACCTCTTCTAGAAGCGACCTGGCTTCCTGCAGGTCGGAATCGACCTGTTTGTACTCGGTGGGATGTTCATCCACGAAGTCTGCGAGGAGGGCGTGGTCCACGGCATCGCCGTCTTCTGGCACTGATAGCCGTGCCAACTTCTGCGTCAGAGGGTTCACGCCCAGCCTCAGTGCGTACATGAGGGTGAGGCTGCGCACACGACACTTTGTCTCGCTCGGGCTAGGGTGTAAATTCGCGCCGCCCTTACCACGCACCAAGCTGAAGAAGGACTCAAGGATGTCCTGGTTGATGCGTCCAGGCAGGACGTAGGCGTCGGGACCGAGGAGCGAGCATAGGTCACCCACCAGTCCTCGCATCGACTTGATGCTGACGATAAAGCCCTTCTGGAAGGGCAACAGCGACTTCTTCTTCTCCAGCCTCAGCTCCATGGCCGCCTCCATGTCAGCCAGGGCCTTGAAGTGAGCCGTGCTGCTAGCCTTCATCCCGCGTCGGAGCAGCTTCAAGTCCGTAGGAAACTGACCGTTCAGGGCGTCAAAGCCGTCGTCGAAGATTCGCAGGTAGCGCGCCTCCTCATGCCGACCCAGGAAGGTGTCCACAGCTGCCGCCACGGAGCCACTGAGGAGCTGTGCGGCCGGACGGACCCTTTGGCGAGCCTGCCCAGCCACCTGCAAGCAGAGGAAACGGAGACCTGTTTTTGGACCCTGCAGTTGGCTGTGGTTCGGCGGTCAGCAGTGGTCGACAGCAGTGAGGGGAACGGAAAGTGAGGATGCGGCGAAATGTATGACGTCACACGGCACGGCTGCGGTTCCTGCGGTCGGTACGAAGTGACCGCAGCGATCGCAGTATTGAAAGTCATGTTAAGTGGCGCACGGCTGCGGTTCCTGCGGTCGGTACGAAGTGACCGCAGCGATCGCAGTATTGGAAGTCATGTTAAGTGGCGCACGGCTGCGGTTCCTGCGGTCGGTACGAAGTGACCGCAGCGATCGCAGTATTGGAAGTCATGTTAAGTGGCGCACCGCGGCGTAGTGTTCATAAGACGCCCGTTTTATATGATGTATGTTGAAATTGGCAGGGTTTAAAGTCTGCGGTCAATCACCGAAACGTAGGGACCGTGAACAGCATGCAGTTCATTCGATCAGAGCAAGAACAAATCTGCTCACAACATTAATGGTTTATAAAAGAAGGGCATCATGGTTAGTCATTGTTTTGCATATTAACCATCCCTATAGGATGGTTAATATGCCCTACGTTCCTCACCGTTTCTCACTTTCGCCCCTATGCGATTTTTTAGGTTGCAGGTCAACGGGTGACCTTCCAGGTCAAGTGAATGACCTAAGATCGATCACGTCCAAAAATAGCGATTTTGCTCTGTCCGTCGGCATTACCAAAGTTATGAGTATAAAACGAATTGGTTAGCATCAAAATGTTGGCCGTTGTATTAGCTATTTCGCAGTATATTGATTGTTAGGTCTGGGCCAGTTAATGACCTCTTAGGTCACGGAAATCGTCACCATAGATGATAATTGCTATGCGTTTTGCATTACAGCACATGTACAGGGCGCTTAGCATAACTTCCGAACGGAGAGAGATAGAGAGACACCGTAAAAAGTAACGTGTTGCCTGCCATGAGGAAAATCCAAAGGCATCCCATTTTGAGTATCTAGGTCAACTGGTGACCTTTGGGGTCAGGTCAATGGCCCTTTGGGGTCTGACATGATCTTGACTAAGAGGTCATAGGTCACGTCACAATATAATTGTCGTATACACTCAAATTTGGATAGGATACGTATAATTGTTGTAAACTCAGATACTGGAAAGGTCAGCATGTGTACAAAGGCTACTGAAAAGGTCAGCATATGTACAAGGTTATTCAAGAAAAACTTAGGGAGCCTTTCAGCCCCCCCCCCCCCCCCCTGTAGGGTGAAGGTTAAGTAATACATACTTTGCAGCCTGGAGTATTATCAATGGTATCGCCACTGTCTCAAAATTAGTAGAGGCAAATCCAACTCCGTTGTACTTAAACATGGGACCAGATTAGGGATGGTTCAAAATTACTAGTACATACAACGTCCTCTGTTTTCCCAGGCCCAGACACAGGGGTAGCGACACCCATGAGTATTATTGTACACTTAACACTAGGACTTTGACCATAAACCCACCATTAGCTATTAATTAATCCCTATAATATAACTACCAATCGATAGCAAATATCACATTTAGTAACTATGGGTGTCTTCCCCAAGACATTTTGTACTATAACTAATTATAACTTCAATAATTAATATCTCACCGCTTCCGTCACCTCGCCTGTCGCCAAACTTTGTTTACACGCCAGCTGACAACGACCGGTTAGTATAGACAGCGTTCATGGCGGTCAGGCTATGACGTCACATAACCTATTTACGCTGTAGGGTTAGGTTAATACCGCTCAATAAACCCTATCACGCTCTCACTAAACCTCCGTTCCTGGCGGAGTGCAGGACTTGTATTTGAGCCACAACGATGTGACCTTACACATCAATCACCGGCTCACAAAATTATTTGGCGCCATTCCATTTTCACTCATAAAATATAGTCATTGTTCAAATAACGTCATGGACGATCTTTATTTTTCCTGTGTATCTTCCTGCGTCGATATATTTGTGTAGATATAACGATGATCGTGGTGGACGATCAGTTGACATCTTCCGGAAATATTTGTGTTTCAACAATGTTAGGTAAGATACATTATAAATAACATAACAGGTACAGAATAGTGTCTTGAAAGATGCATAGTGCCCTAATAGTTAGGTTTTGTAACATCCAAATCACTGTGGGGTTATGGTCAGTATGACCCTTAACACACTATGTACAAGTGTTAACATAATTATTATTGACATTGTACGTATGTAATATGTTAATAAAATAGTGTACTGATAATGTCGGCAGACCACAACAATGAACAATTTTCCCTTTGCACGATCTTCCACAAATATTTCAGAACGTATCGTGTAGAAGAAGAACGTATAGCTGTTATGTTTGGGAACTGTAAATTCCATAAATTAGAGAAAACTAGAAAAACATGATTAATCCCTTAACTTCGCCTAACCGTATTACACTGACACGCAAAAACTGAAGTTTCCAGCACGGTAGGCACCCGACACCAAGGCGATATATACCCGACACGTTGTATGTTCAGCGTTGTTGTTGTTTTCGTTACATCTGTCTTTAACGCGCAATAATTGTATGATCTGGCAAAGTTAGTTGCTACTTTTGGTGTTCAGTCAAATATATCAGATTTCATACGAAAAGTTCTTAATGCTTCTTATAAATACAAAACTAAGAATTATGTGTCATCAAAATATGTTTTATATTTCTAAACTTCTAATATACATGCGATCAATTGTTGCATGAATGAAATAATCAAATTGCATGAATGAAATAATCAAATGTCATGGAAAATTTGGTATAATTTTGGTATACAACTTCGTCCAGCCTGTTGTTATAGGGCCTTGCATAAACCATGTAACAATCAGTCACGCCGGATGAAACCTAATCTTATAGCTTCTTATTTTGGCGGGCTTGGGATCGAGCCACTTCTAACATGATGTGTCTCAGGAGAACGTTGTTTCATATGTTTACGTCTTTCACATGATGTTCATCGGTAGAGTAATGTTCAGGGGAAATATGGGCCCAGCTGGTCTGCAGTAGCGCATACACGCGCGGATACAATTATAGTCAAAATAACGTGGCATCGCATCATGCCAGCGGGCGTGAGAAGATGGCTCCCGTACCGTGAGAAGATGGCGTCTAGTGCGGTAATGGAACCGAGGAGCGATAGCTAAACCAGCACTTTGCCTCATTCGGCCCCAGCATTGCATGTTCCTTAGGGGTGCCTCCGCGGGGCGGCGGGACGGCGGCTAACACGGCGCCTGCTGCACGTGTTCATCGGCGCGTTCTGTGTCTGTGTCTGCGTTGTGTGCGCCCGGCAACGCGGAGCTGCCGCCCTCACTCATCCGAATGCAAAATGTAAAATACAGCGGTGCTGATGGCATTACAGTGAGCATGCTGAAGCACACGTTCCCAGTGACTGCACCCTACCTTGTACGTATAGTGAATGCAACTATCCGAACCTGGAAATTGCCGGATTACTGGAAAGTGGCTATGGTAACGCCCCTTTTCAAGTCAGGTGACGCCACCGACGTTAATTGTTTCCGGCTCGTTTCTATTCTGCCAGCGGTGTCCAAGCTAGCGGAGCGGGTGACATATGATCAGCTTGAACCTCACCTGCATAGTCGTACCCAAGGCGGGGGGGGGGGGGGGTAAACGGAACAATTGCCCCCCCCCCCTGCAGGTCCGTACGTGCCCCCTTCGGTCGACAAAATTAATGATTTGGTTATTTTGGGGGATAAAAAATGTTCAAAATATGCCCCTCTAACAATATATTGGGCCAAATCGGGGGATTTTTTTGGTGGGGGTACCTTATGCCCCCTGATCAAAAATTGCCCCTTCCTGGAGTGAATCCTGGGTACGCTATTGACCTCACCTCGCATGACGTCATCTGTCCGGAACAGCACGGCTTTCGAAGTGATCACTAAACGGAGTCTGCCATGCTCGTCGCTGTCCAAATTATAATTTCGGAAACTGATTAGGGGAAAGTAAAGTATCAAATATCGCGGACGACACGTCCAAGGCCTTCGACAGCGTTAAGCACGGCGGACTCCTGGAGAAGCTTGGCTGGTACGGGGTGGACGCCCACTGGTTCTCTGACTGTCTGAGCGATCGAAGGGAGATGGTTAGCTCCCGCCACCACCCTGTTTCACACGGAGTGATCCAGGGCCGGTCTTGTTTCCAGGGCCGGTCCAGGGCCGGTCCAGGGCCGGTCCAGGGCCGGTTTGATCCAGGGCCGGTCCGGTCAGGGACCGGTCTTGTTTTTGTTGTTCACGAATGATGTCGCTTCCCACGTGACTCGCGATGAAATTGTAATGTATGCCGATGATTCACAATTTCTGAACAGTTCGAACAAAAATGATATAGATAATCATAAGTTCAAATTACAGGACATGCTCTCCACCGTTCAGATCTGGTACGACCAGAACGGTATAAAAGTGAATCCGGCCGAAAGTCAAAAGGTGAATCGGTGAATCGTATGAGATGATAGTTTTGGGATGACATATAGCCAGCATGCGTCCGGGCGACATCACCGTGAACTTTGCCGGTGAGCAGGTGCGGCCGACTGCAAAGATGAAGGTCCGGGCGACATCACCGTGAACTTTGCCGGTGAGCAGGTGCGGCCGACTGCAAAGATGAAGGTCCGGACGACATCGCCGTGAACTTTGCCGGTGAGCAGGTGCGGCCGACTGCAAAGATGAAGGTCCGGGCGACATCACCGTGAACTTTGCCGGTGAGCAGGTGCGGCCGACTGCAAAGATGAAGGTCCGGGCGACATCATCGTGAACTTTGCCGGTGAGCAGGTGCGGCCGACTGCAAAGATGAAGGTCCGGGCGACATCACCGTGAACTTTGCCGGTGAGCAGGTGCGGCCGACTGCAAAGATGAACGTGTGGGCATCACACTCGACCCTGAGTTAAAGGCAATAGGTCACCTTGAAAGTTGTCTTGAAATTTGGGGTATTTCAAGCTGATAGCTGAAGCTGAAGCTGATTAGCTATAGGGGTATTTCAAGCTGAACAAAAACGAATATGGCATTTGTTTGGACGATAGCTATCTATCGTCGAAAAATCCGTCTATCCGTCGAAAAATGGGTATGTGCCTCTTTTCTCCTTCATGGCCATAAAAAACTTCATGACGATGTCATGCATGTGGTAGCTTGCATATGGAAACTATTACACACAATAACGACGGATTTTAGGCATATATACGCAGGCTGCTTGTAACGTAAACAACCGTTGTGAGGACACGAAACAAGTTTCGGGGAAATTAAACTCCAGGAGGCCCACTGGTCCTGTGTCGACTTAGCGTAGCAAGGTAGTTTTTTTTTCTCACCACAACCCGTTTTTCGATCTGCTTTACAAATCTGCTATCTCAGATCTAAACCCCATGTTAAAGGAAATAGTTCACCTTCGGAAATTTTTTCAGAACACGATTTTATTATATTGTTTAATATAGTTTCTTTTTTTCTTTTTAAAAATGGTCCTACATCGCGCCAATGCAGGACAAAAGGTTGTAAATAATTGATTTTATGGTGTGCGTTATTGGTCTGCGCATGCTCCATGGCAGTGCTGGCACTTTTAGACGGTACGGTACATCATATATGCGCCGTATTCCTTCGCCAAAAAGTCAAATATCTTCGGCTGGAGAGTCTTTTCAGCCAAGACAAGTCCCAGATAAGGATTTCTCAACACGGGCTACAAAACTGCTATTTCAGTTCAAAACCCATGTTGAAGGTGAACTATTTCCTTTAAGGGTGAACTATTCCCTTTAACCCTCGCTCGGGTAGGGCAAAATCACTACGTGTTCGTGTAGGGGGGGGGGGGGGGGGTACCAGATTTCCCCATGGGCTGGGCTGACCCTATGGGCCATGTGCTGGGCCTGGGCTGGGCCTGGGCTGGGCCTGGGTTGGGCCTGGGCTGGGGCTGGGCTGGGCCTGGGCTGGGCCTGGGCTGGGCCTGGGCTGGGCCTGGGCTGGGCCTGGGCAGGGCCTGGGCTGGGGCTGGGCCTGGGCCTGGGCCTGGGCCTGGGGCTGGGCCTGGGCTGGGGCTGGGCCTGGGCTGGGCCTGGGCTGGGCCTGGGCTGGGCCTGGGCTGGGCCTGGGCTGGGCCTGGGCTGGGCCTGGGCTGGGCCTGGGCTGGGCCTGGGCTGGGCCTGGGCTGGGCCTGGGCTGGGCCTGGGCTGGGCCTGGGCTGGGCCTGGGCTGGGCCTGGGCTGGGCCTGGGCTGGGCCTGGGCTGGGCCTGGGCCTGGGCTGGGCCTGGGCTGGGCCTGGGCTGGGCCTGGGCTGGGCCTGGGCTGGGCCTGGGCTGGGCCTGGGCTGGGCCTGGGCTGGGCCTGGGCCTGGGCTGGGCCTGGGCTGGGCCTGGGCTGGGCCTGGGCTGGGCCTGGGCTGGGCCTGGGCTGGGCCTGGGCTGGGCCTGGGCTGGGCCTGGGCTGGGCCTGGGCTGGGCCTGGGCTGGGCCTGGGCTGGGCCTGGGCTGGGCCTGGGCTGGGCCTGGGCTGGGCCTGGGCTGGGCCTGGGCTGGGCCTGGGCTGGGCCTGGGCTGGGCCTGGGCTGGGCCTGGGCTGGGCCTGGGCTGGGCCTGGGCTGGGCCTGGGCTGGGCCTGGGCTGGGCCTGGGCTGGGCCTGGGCTGGGCCTGGGCTGGGCCTGGGCTGGTCCTGGGCTGGGCCTGGGCTGGGCCTGGGCTGGGCCTGGGCTGGGCCTGGGCTGGGCCTGGGCTGGGCCTGGGCTGGGCCTGGGCTGGGCCTGGGCTGGGCCTGGGCTGGGCCTGGGCTGGGCCTGGGCTGGGCCTGGGCTGGGCCTGGGCTGGGCCTGGGCTGGGCCTGGGCTGGGCCTGGGCTGGGCCTGGGCTGGGCCTGGGCTGGGCCTGGGCTGGGCCTGGACTGGGCCTGGACTGGGCCTGGGCTGGGCCTGGGCTGGGCCTGGGCTGGGCCTGGGCTGGGCCTGGGCTGGGCCTGGGCTGGGCCTGGGCTGGGCCTGGGCTGGGCCTGGGCTGGGCCTGGGCTGGGCCTGGGCTGGGCCTGGGCTGGGCCTGGGCCGGACCTCAGCTTGAAAGAAATCACTAGGCTCTGGATGGGCCTGGGCCTGACAATTTGGAAGTAATGCGTACGTCGGACAAGCTCAGGTCAGAGCTCAAACATATTTTAACCAGCAGTTCACTTACACAGCAACACACTGTTGCTGTGGCTGTGGATTTTTGTTTTTTTGGTTAGCATAGTTGGTTCATTGTTTTACATTTATAGTATACAATAAATATGCTAGGATAATTATTGCAAATTTTGGGAAAATAATGATATGTTTAATCTGAACAGGCCGGACCGGAACTGGGCCTCAATATTATGAATTTGACCGGGCCAGGTCCGGGCCTGGGCTTGGTGTTCATGGACCTGGGCCGGGTCGGGCTGGGGGTTGGTGGGTCCGTGACGAACACTGGTAGGTACGACCCTTAGCGTTTCGCCCCTAAATGAGCTAGAGCTTCGATTCAAAGACGAGCGTGTTGCTCGTGACGAGAGAAAGCCGATGATATCCGATGTTAAGGTCTTGGGTCATTCGGTGACTTCTGAGTTCATGTCAATGACCCAAAAGTCATCCAAATTGTAAATGCGTATACATTGAATTTTATCGAGCTAGAATCGTGAATGAGCATATCATAATGCTTATTGGGTGCCAAATTCGAAATCAGCGTCACAAAATGTCCTAAAAACTGCGCCAAATGCCAAAAAGGTCATGTCAGGTCATCTGAGGTCAGTGACCTCCATTGACCTGTGGAAGTGCATGTCCCCAGTGGAACATATAATTATGTCAAATGGATCCCAAATTTGAAATCAGCGTCACAAAATGTCCTAGAAACTGCCAGAAGCCCCAAAAAACGTATTCTGAGGTCATCGGAGGTCAATGACCTCAGTTGACCTCTGAAAAGATCAATTGAGGTCACAATATCAGAGGAAACCACAACTGTCACCTGGAAACACCTTTTCATATGCTCCTGAACAACAAAGACTCGGAAACTGCACAAGTTACAAGCATCGATACTGCGGGACGCCAGTTGCTCCTAACATGACCTTGAGAAACAGGCCATAGGTCACGGGTCATGTGGGTTAGAAGTTCACAATTTCAGAGTATATGTCAAATTGTTGACAAGTAGGGTACTGAAAGTTCCGTCGCAATCGGTTGGAAACTACGCGAGTTATTTCCGAGAGAAAAAAAACGAGGAGGGGGCGGATTTCGCCCCCCCCCCCCTATGATCTCGAAAACCACGCAACGTCGCGACAAGCGGAAAACGATGTTAGATAGTACGAGACAATCTCTTTCGAACGTTCTTCGTTCATTGTTCTTTCTCAGATCAATATTGAGGTCACCAGAGGTCATCAAGTGTCAGATTTTCCAGTTTAGGACTTCGCTTCGAACACACCCCAAATATCTCGGGAACTATGATAGTTAGCAGCAAACGGAAAAAAGCAACCGAAGGCCCCTGCAAAATTTAATTGACGTAGGTGTACTCAGATTTGAGCTCAGGTCAATAGTTTAGGCTCCAGAGGTCATCAAATGACAAAAAGGTGTTTTTTTTCCAAAAATGTTTCTCGAAAATAACTTTTTACCTACTAAAGATAAAGCAGTAGTTTTTACGCTATTATGTTTGTCTTGTCAAGGCGCTTCGAATCATATTCATGGTGACCGGCTTAGGTCAACTGATAAATTTGACCTCAGGTCAAGGTCAAGTGGTGACCCAAGTTGGTCATGTTGCATATTGGGAGACGTGTCTCGACGAAACAAACACACTGGTACCATTTTCTTTCCTCTATATTCATTATGTCGATAGTTATTGACAAAACGGTGTTGGCGGTCACGAAATTGACCTGACCTTAAAATACCGATATTACAAATCCGAGATAACTAAATTGTTGGTATCTACGACCTTATGAAATCCTGCAAGATTGAAATCGATCGGACTAAAACTGTGGCTGTGGTACTACTACAAACATTTTGGAGTTGTGGTCATCACGTGACCTGATCTGGTGACCTGATCTGAGATGACCCGAGGTCGAAAATTTGACATAATTAGTGAATTTAATTGCTGAACAGGTGTACATAAGACGGCGGCGCTGCGCGCCGCCGTTTTTGCGCTATTCTCGAAAAACCGGAGGGGGGGGGGGGATTTCGCCCCTCCCCTCCAGGGCGCGTGTTAAGGTGGGAAGACCATGTCCCGACGATGACTCGAAAATCTTATGCGACTTTAGCCGGCCTCGCTAAGTTTGCACTATAAGTTAATTAAGTTTGCACTATAAGGCCTAAATAAGTTACCTGCACTGCAGTAAAAAAAGTTAATAGTTAAGGCATTGGCCTTTCCACACGCCATGTATTGACTGACTGTGTGGGGCGGATGCAGAGATGTCCAGCGGACGCGTGTCCAGGAAGTGCTGAACCATGCGGCCCAAATTGTCACCTGTTCGAGACGTAATGAGCATGTCACGCCTCTTTTTGCGGAGCTCAATTTGCACCCAAAAAATGGAAAGTTGATTTTTGAGAAGACATTGTGACAATTCGAGATAGTTAATAAAAAACCATATTCGGCAAATCTAAAGGCTCCAGTGGAGTTTCGAGCAGTGGTGTCCGTGTGCAGCACTCGGGCTGCTGTAGCTGCTGCTGCTGTCAGCTGCTGTAGACACTAGTCAGCTGCATCTTCCCCAAGTGCGCACCGAGCGCGCTCGGCACTTTTGCAAGTACCGCGCTGTAGCTAGTTGGAGCGAAGCAGACTGGGGATTGATTCGACTCTGATTGAATCTATTGGAATTGTTCAATCAAAATCCCTTGAATCAAAGAAGAATCGATTCACCACCAAATTTGTTTATGCATGGATCATGATTGAATCAAAACCCGCATGGAAACAAGGCTGATTGAATCAAAAAGACTGTGTAATGCTATTGTTTGACTGACATGTTTGACTCAATGGTGAGTCAAACATGATTTGATCCCCCCAAAAATAATTCTTTGAATCGGAAAGAATCATTTCTCAAAACGGTTATCCATGAATGAAACGGTGACTGAATCATTCATATTCCAAAATGAATCGAGATAGAATCCTTCCAAAAAAGGTGAATCAATCTGGAACGGAGTGGCTCAGACTGTGCGGGAGGCGCCAACTGCTAGGTTGTGTAAAGATAGAATCAGGGCGGGATGCTGGGCATTGTGCAGCTTGCAGTGTTTTACAGATTGTATGATCTTATTGTACTTTTTGTCGTTTATTTGATTGTCGACTATTGTCACGTTAAGTCATGTTTATAGTTTTAGGAGAGCTTGTGATGTATGCTGTATTTGTTTGAATGTCATTTTAGTAGTGTTGTGACCAATGTACAGCTGATGACAACGTAGAAGCCACCATATGGACGTTGTAACGAACCTGAAAAAAAACACGCGTTCTGAGAGCACACATTCTGGAAACTGAAGCGTACGAAAAAGCATATAGGTACAACGCTCCGTAATCAAGATGCCTATATTGAATTTATAAAAAAAAACACGTTGTAATGACGACGTAGGCAGGGGCGTCGCCACGGATTTTTATTTTACTGGGGGGGGGGGGAGCAGCACTGGCGGATCTATGGTTCGAGTTGGGGGGGGGGGGGGGGGATTACGCTCAGCTTCATCTGCGAAAAGTTGGTGACGGGGGGGGGAGGAGGGTGACGTCGGGTCGTCAGCGCGATAATACAAAATACGGGGGGGGGGGGTAGCGTCCTCAGCGCAAAACAGTCGTTAACCGGGGGCGGGAAAGGGGGAGTTTTTCCTCATTATTCCGCGCACCGCTGGGGTATTCAGCCGCCCGCCTCGTTATCCTCCGCAGAGGTCTATAAATGGCGAGATTTGTTGCTCACGACGAATCTAAGGCAATTTCTGTCGCACGATGAAAACTACTCGGTAAGGTCACCTCATATCAAGCAAAATCATTTCAGCTAGACGCATGGATGGGCGTTTCACGAGCGAAGCCGAGCGAAGCACAATAGATGCCAAATTTGAAATCATCGTCACAAAATGTCCTAGAAACTGCCAGATTCCAAAAAGGTCATCTCAGGTTATCGGAGATCAGTGGCCTCGGTTGAACTGTATTTGTGTCTTGTATTTCGTTGGTGATTGTGCCCTGTTCATCTGTTTATCTGTTTCTGTTTCTGACGGATGTACACACTCCGCAGTGGACTCGCCGGCGCCGTGAGTTACTCCCCTGAGCCTGCTAGCTGTCATCGTCGCCGCTCCGCCGGGGGGACGTGTCCGCCCGGGCCTGCGAATTCTCTCGGCCTCGCGCACGTCACGGACTGCCGGCCGGCCGGCCGCTGGCGCTGCCTGGGACTACTGTCCGTGTTACATCACCTAACATACCACCCCCAACTCCACCCGACCCCATCACCCGACCCCATCCCACCACCCCACCCAACACTTCAGACTTCACCAGACTTCGCAATCACGTCAAGAGCCGCCTCATCTCGAGCAGGCGTGAGTTTCTGTGTGGGGAGATGGCGTCTGGTGGCCACCGTCGCTTCTGGCCGACCTTCAAGAGGTTTGCCATTGCAACCTCGCCGCCGGCCGGGAGCGCATCTGTGGCGAGCCCTGAGAACGCCGAAACGGCTGCGGACGAGCTCAACCGCCATTTCTCATCCGTGGGAACCCGCATCGCCACCGACCTGCGGAGCGCAGTCATCGACGGCAGCAAGAGGCCCAGACCACCCACCGTCTGCGTACGCAGCCAGCTTCTCCTTCCGACCGGTGACGCTTCCGGAGCTCTCCCGGTGCATCCGACGTATGCGCGCGTCGCGAGCTGTTGGTCTGGACGAGGTGCCACTTCAGGCTGTGCGCGAGTGTTTCCCAGTTATCGGCCCACATCTGCTAAAACTTATAAATATGTCAATCGTCACCAAAGTGTTCCCCGATAGCTGGAAAACTGCATGTATTGTTCCCATCCCAAAGTCACGTGACCCTGCCGTTCCGTCCGATTATAGACCGATTTCTTTGCTTAGTGTTTTGTCTAAAATTTTAGAAAAAGTAATTTGTACACAACTGACCGAGTTTTTAAACATCACAGGGCTTCTGCATTCATCCCAATATGCATACAGATCTCGCCATTCAACAGAGGACGCCGTGCTCGCCGCTGTCGAGCGCCTGGTCACCAACATCGACGAAGGCCTTGTATCGTCGGTAACGACGATGGACCTCTCGAAGGCGTTCGACAGCGTCGACCACGGCCTCCTCCTCACAAAATTGTCATGGTATGGTGTAAATGACGTGGACTGGTTTAGGAGTTATTTGAGCGGCCGAAGGCAGATGGTGCGTGGTGGACGGTTGACTTGTCCCGTGACTTGTGGTGTGCCCCAGGGCTCGATTATTGGTCCAGTCTTGTTCATTTTGTTCTCAAACGATTTATATGGATATTTGACCCATGGCCGCCTCATCTCCTACGCTGACGACACCGTGCACGTTGACTGCGCGTCCCCTGACGGACCTGGTCTCGCCGGGCTAAAAATTAGACTGGAGCTCACCTTGCGTGAGCTCCAGTCTTGGTTTGATTCTAACTCTCTAAAAATGAACGCGAAGAAAACTGCTTTCATGCTTGTTGGCTCAAAGAAAAATTTGGCAAAAACGGAAAAATTTCGGTTTGAATTAAATGGTTCCGAGGTGCAGGCCTCGACCAGCATCAAAATCCTCGGCGTCGTGGTGGACCGTGGTCTGTCATGGGACGCGCATGTCTCGAGTGTCTCCAAAAAATGTAACGGTATCCTCGTCTCTCTGTACAAAGTTCGGCATTACTTCACCTCAGAAGCCCTTAAAATTATAATTCAGGCGTACGTGTTCCCACATATCACGTACTGCCTGTGCGTGTGGGGAGGGGCGACCAAGGGTCAACTGGTCAAAATCCAAAAACTGATAAACTTTGCCGCTCGTATCGTCACAGGACTCAAAAAGCATGATCATATAACCCAGGCTCTAAATTCTTTAGGATGGCCGAAGATCGAGACCCTGGTGGCGCGCCGCGACGCCGTAAAGGTGTTTAAGGCGCTCAGAGAGGAGGGAGCGCCACCCGAGATACGCGCTATGTTCACCCCACGTGCCGCTGTTTCCACGCGCGAGACGCGCGCCTCTGATCGAGGTAGCCTCCACCTGCACAAGTGCAGATTGACCGCCTCTCAGAAGGCTTTTTCGTATCGGGCTGCAGTTGTCTGGAACCGCCTGCCACCACAAGTTTGTGCCGCCCATTCATTTGATGGTTTTAAGACCGCTATGCGAAGTGTGATTTTACCGATGTAGTGTAGTGAAGTGTACTCGTTTTTATCGTATTTTGTATATTATTTGTAACACTGACATGAAACCAGAATAGCCACCTCGTGGATGGTTTTTAATACACTGATTGATTGATTGAACACAGGACAGGTCACACCTCCAACGCTCATCACAAACTCTTAATGGTCACAGCTTGGCTCATACAAAAACACAAGCACTACTGATAATGCACGGTATCGAAACAAATCCAGGCCCACACTCACAAAGAAAATCAACACCTGCGCAGGGTGTCAACACCCCTAGCCCGTGTGATGCCCACACAACCTAAAATACGTCGCCTAGAAGGTGTTTTGTTTAGCACTCAGGGAGGTGTACCGGAACAACCGTGATCGCCGCTGCATGGGGTGTATAGGTTTAACGGAACACCCTTGATAACCGCTGCATGGGGTGTCGAGGTGTTGCAATAGTCATGCGTGGGGTGTCGATTGACGCCTCAGCCGGGCGTATTGCGGGAGTTCGTTTACCATTGGGAAAGGCGTAACGTCACCGCTGTATGGGGTGTCGAGGTGTCGCAATACTCATGCGGGGGTGTCGATTGACGCCTCAGCCGGGCGTATTGCAGGAGTTCGTTCACCACTGGGAGAGGTATAACGGTCGCCGCTGCTTGGGGTGTCGTGACGCAGACGCATGGCGGGCGGCGGCCGCCGCCGGGCGCCGGCTCAGAGACGTGTCGCAACTCGCAAGACTCATGCCAATCTGAGCACTCTGACCTGACTCTGACCACTCGCGCCATTCTTACCAATCTGAGCAACTACACATTAGTACATTTCCGTGCAAAACCATTGTATTAACAAAACCGTTAATTATTGTAAACAGATCCATGTATCAACATCAGCATCACAAATCAGCATCATCAAGTATACTCATAAATCATCATAGTTACTATGGATCAACAGTCAGCTACCTATATTAATATGTTTATAGAAGCTTGGTCGGTGCAGCTCCGACCGGATAAGCAATACAATTGGTTGTGACGGGAGGGCACGAAACATATAGACGCTATCATACCTAATGTTTATCGATCACAAATTCACAACTAACTACATTTCTAAGATCAAAAGAACACAAGAAAGAACGCACTCACAACTCACAATTAGGTACTTATAACTCCGATCACGACAGCACGATTGACAGCCTTTCGCAACTCAACGGCAACTTGAACACTGACAACGGTCGACGCACGCACAATGCACAACCCGCCGCGGCCAAGGTCACAACCCAACTGGCCCGGCGCGGCGGCGCGGCCGGCCGGCGGTGGTGTGCGCGCGCAGCCAGGGCCGCGCCGTCGTCTGCGTGCGTCTACGTCACGACACCCCAAGCAGCGGCGACCGTCACACCTCTCCCAGTGGTGAACGAACTCCTGCAATACGCCCGGCTGAGGCATCAATCGGCACCCCCCGCATGAGTATTGCGACACCTGGACACCCCATGCAGCGGTGACGTTACGCTTCTCCCAGTGGTGAACAAACTCCCGCAATACGCCCGGCTGAGGCGTCAATCGACATCCCCCGCATGAGTATTGCGTCACCTCGACACCCCATGCAGCGGTGACGAACACACAATGCGATGGTGGCCGGCACTGACACACCACGCAGGTGTCTGACATGGGTGTAGATAGCGAAGCATCAACAATGACACCCCATGCATGAACAAATTTCCAAATTAACCCCTGTGGCAGGAGTTGACACCCGGGTCGTGTGTAGCGATTTTGTGAGTGCACCAAAAACAAACCAGCTCACGATCGCTCATCTCAACATTAACAGCATCACCACAGTAAACAAGATAGACGAACTAGAACAATTGATCACGACAAACAACGTACAAATATTAGCCTTAAAGGGAAATAATGACCTTTTCCACAAAAATGGAGTTAGCACTTTAAATCGCCAGACGAGACCAAAATATATTGTAAATTCATCACATTTTGCATGAAAACTTTCCTACCGAAAGATATTTCAAGTTAAAGTTGATAAGCGTTCCACACTTTTAACGACCGGTACTTGCAAGTACTTTTGGTCCTCATCAAACTGCGGGCTTTTCCCGTATTGTTTTTTTACGCAATGGAGTGGAAAATATATTGTGCGTTCTGCTTGTTGTGATTATATGCCTGGCGGTCTTCTAAAACTAACAGCGATTGGAAAAAGTGGCAATAAAATCGGAAGCTCATCGATGCACATCAACGGCGGCATAGTTAGTGGTTGCGACCCTCAATTTTTGAAAATAAATTCATTTGTTTTCAACATTAGGAGTATTGTATAATTTGTCTGTGGCTGTATATAACACTATGCTTTATATTATCATGAAAAATAATAATTTTTCCCCAAAAAACTAACAAACAATAACACAAAACTGGCAATGAAATCGGAAGCTCATCGATGCACATCGACGGCGACCTATTTAGCGTCGGCGATTTATTTACAAAGCATTGTCATGCTTCTCGGCGCACTTAACCATTGTGGCGAGTTGTTGCTAGTAGCGCTTTCGTTCTCCATGGCAACCAGGCGTGAGCCAATGAAAAGCCAGAACGTATTCCCTTTCTGGCTTTTGATTGGCTGACGCCTGGTTGCCATGGAGAACGAAAGCGCTACTAGCGTGTGTCCGAGCAGCGCTCAGTTTGATCGGAAATGTCACAGAGCCTCCAAAAATGCCGCAATCAATGTAAACAATGGTAGGGAAGGGCGAATTTGTCAATGACCTTCATGAAGTACACAAGGTACTTGTTTTGT
>JAXIVJ010009383.1:27500-51218 GCA_036785665.1 Chirona hameri | reverse complement strand
TCACATTGACATCAATGTTTGTAACACGGTCATATAATACTGAATGAATACTTGATCTATGGTTGCAAAAGGTCCATAGAATACATAGAATCATAGGTTATATGGCCTTGCATAGAATACTACAATGGATGTACCCCTAACCTAGGCTCTAACCAAAAGTGCTCGGCTTGGTTTGGTCCGGCGCCAGTATTGTGTATTAGTATTGTAGTATTGTATATAGTGCTTGTAATAAAACGTGTATTTACAGCAGTGCGAGTTACAACCTCTCTTGGCGACGCTCGCCCAACGGCTTCACTATTATACGGCCCTGGACTCCCCGCGTGCCTCGTCAGAGAGGCGTCCTGCTCCCCCAGCGACCCCGAACCTTTCCACCCATCCTGAACAATAGCTCGGGCCGGCAGGCCAGCGTGTCCCCTCCGCCGCACCGGCCTCTCCACCCTGTGTCCTATTCAAACACCCCGGGTGGCGGACCAGTGCCCGGCGCACAAATCCACGCTGATCCCTTATTTTGCTGCGAGCGTCTGAGCCGCTCAGTAGCGGATTAGCCCATAGAAACATGCCGCGTGATCCGGATCACGGCCACGCCGCAGAGCGATCTAATCCTTCTGTAATCCACCTGCCCATGGAAACGGGGTCATTGATAGTTCACCTTGGCTACACTGGCGGATCCAGGGGGCGGGGGGGGGGGGGGGGCGGCAGGGGCAAAAGCCCCCCCCCCCCCGTCATTCCACGCTCGACGGGTGTTGCAATATAAATACCCCCCCCCCCCCCAAAAAAAAAAACACGCTGAAACTGGCGATGAAAATGGGTATTGGGTACTAACTGCGAAAAATAATTGTTGTTAGATAAATATATCCTTATGTATTGCCTCGTTTGTGTTTCCTCTATTTGGAAGTATTGCAGAAGAGAAAGTAACGCGTTTGGCGCTATTTTTTATCTGGAGCGATTCACAACCAACGTAAGTTATAATTGTACACGCAGCGTCGCTGTCTTTGGTCTCGCCTGCTGAGGAGCGCGTGAGTTAATTTCCATGTATAGGTACATACCTATGTTGTGTGAATACGTCTTCTAGTATTAAGTAAGGTAAATATGTTCAGAAAAAAAAATGTAGCTATGGATTGATTTCCAGATATGTACCGAGCAGGTATGAAATACTAATGGGACATACGTATGTCACCTAAAAGACATGCAAAATTGTCATATGGAGCCTTATAAATGATGCACAACTTTACCTTACCTTACCTAACAAAAGTTGGAATTTACTATCAAAGCTGAGGTCCTGTAATACAGGAAATGGGCATCAAATAGAAAGTAAAAAAGGAGAAATAACTGACTGACGATGTTCTTGTAAGCCTACATGTAATACTAGCATAGACAAAATATGTTTTGCAAGGTTTGGTTCCTTTAGGAGGAAAGTGATAAAGTGTGGTGCGACTCTACATTACCACAGAGGGCTCAAAGATGTACCAGGGAGACAGACAGAAAAATGCAGCCTGAAATGGGACAGGAAAAATGCAGCCTGAAATGGGACAGGAAAAATGCAGCCTGAAATGGGACAGAAAAAATGCAGCCTGAAATGGGACAGGAAAAATGCAGCCTGAAATGGGGCAGCAAAAATACAGCCTGAAATGGGACAGGAAAAATGCAGCCTGAAATGGGGCAGCAAAAATGCAGCCTGAAATGGGGCAGCAAACATGCAGCCTGAAATGGGGCAGCAAACATGCAGCCTGAAATGGGGCAGCAAAAATTCAGCCTGAAATGGGGCAGCAAAAATGCAGCCTGAAATGGGGCAGCAAACATGCAGCCTGAAATGGGGCAGCAAACATGCAGCCTGAAATGGGGCAGCAAAAATGCAGCCTGAAATGGGGCAGCAAAAATGCAGCCTGAAATGGGGCAGCAAAAATGCAGCCTGAAATGGGGCAGCAAAAATGCAGCCTGAAATGGGGCAGCAAAAATGCAGCCTGAAATGGGGCAGCTTGCTTCCCCGCAGTGAGCAGTGATTTGGTTGAATCACACCTCGCTTTATCACACAGTATCTGCTGACCCCAAATCATGCAGCATATATTTATTATATATCCGTGCTGTATTTATAAAATAAAAGTTAGACCTATTGCTATAGTTGTTGCTATTGCCACTGCTACTGCTAGCTCTACCCCCCCCCCCCCCCCCCCCGAAACCGGCCGAGGGACCAGCGGCGCGGGATGTGTAGATCTGCAACAGAGTCTCCTGGAGCAGCGGCACGGGATCTGCAACAGAGTCTCCTGGGGCGGCTGACCGGGGCGCGGCCCGCCGACATCTGCGGCGCCATCGAGCTTAGCATCGTGCTTAGGCCATTGGTGGCCATATGGCCAGCCATGCGAGCACAGATAGTGAGCGGAGCTGTTTGGTCGTTCCATTCGTTTCGTTTCATCTAGCAGTTTGTGGCTGGTTATCATATTCATACGGATACTAAACATGGTGACACTGCTGCTGACACTGAACAGTGAGCTGTTTCATCGTTTCATTAATTTCGTGTAATCAAGCGGTTTGTTTTTTGCCGTGCTGTTTCTGCTGTGATCCGTCTCCGACCTCGGTATTTTCCGGCTCGATGTTTTAGCGCACTGTACCAACCATTTAGCCTAGTTGTGCGATCGTATTCCGTATCACCAGCAAAACGCCTTTTTGGGCGATGACCGAGCGAGCGCGCTCTGGTAAAGCTAAAACAGGTTTGAAATATGAAACCGTGAGGGAGCACACGTGGTAGTAACACAGTCATTTTAGTCCTCCAGAAAAATTGCCAGGTATGCCAACATGAAAATGAAGTTGCATTAAATTGTTCATGATCTCCTTTCTCAAATCCGCCGAAAGGGAGTGCGTCCTGAGCGCTGCATGCTTCAGCGTATAAATTAATGCTTATAATAATACAGCCTTTTTTATCATGAACCATTTTTGCAAGTTTGTTTTGTTCATTTCGTCGTTCGCATGTGCCAACTGCCACGCGCTGTGGTACCAAGTCTATCAAAACGCACCATACCCAACAACAAAATTGATTTGATGGACCTATGCAATGGTGAAAACCCAATCTCAATCGGAGCAATGGTTGCAAAGTTATTAGTTCCGAAAGCGTCTGTATGGCCGGGTCGGGCCGGGTAAATGTAAATTTGTTACCGACCGGGGGTGAAGCGCCCGTGAGGTTTCTCGTCAAATTACTAGACAATTTTACATTTGACCCGGCCCGACCCGGCCATACAGACGCTTTTCGGAAGCTAATAACTTTGCAACACCGCTCCGATTGAGATTGGGTTTTCACCATTGGATAGGTTCATCAAATCCATTTTGTGTGTGGTGATATTGTGTGTGGTGCGTGTGTGGTGTGTGGCGCACCATTTTGTGTGTGGTGCGTTCTGATATATGTGGTACCACAGCGCGTGGTAGTTGGCACACGCGAGTGTCGAAATGAACACAAAACCTTGCAAAAAATGATTCCTGAGGCCTATTTCACAAAGAAGTTAGTAATTACACATGTTTGCGATTACAAACGCAAGAAAATATTGCAAACCTCACAAAAAGCTATTTCACAAACATTCGCCACCTCTGAATTACCGATTGTAAAGAAAATTGTAAACACAAATGTTAGTACAGCAGCAAGCTTGAAATCAAGAACGTTTGTATTAAACTTGATGCTAATGACAAGTAATTTGATTGTTAACAAATTAATTTAACAAATATCTACATTGTGGTTTATTTTTTATTCAATATAAAATTAGTTATAGGG
This sequence comes from Chirona hameri, assembly GCA_036785665.1. Taxonomy (NCBI): domain Eukaryota; kingdom Metazoa; phylum Arthropoda; class Thecostraca; order Balanomorpha; family Balanidae; genus Chirona; species Chirona hameri. The sequence continues at coordinate 47,464 of JAXIVJ010009383.1, read as the reverse complement.
AGAATAATCTTTTAATTAACATTTCATCGGAATGCAAACTCTGATCGTAAAAATACATCTTGGTAAGCAGTTAGAGTAAACATAATTTGACCATTCACCAGGTGGCGGAGCATAACAACAGAACTACTCTTAAAAGAATTTCTCGACCATTTTTTCACCTAACCTAGCCGATTTATTACTTCGTAAAGGGTGAAGGTTCACTGTACATTGCACAAGACATCGTTGACCGCTGCAATTCTATCGCCATGCGGTTTCTCCGCGCGGAGGCGCCCCTCACAGCGCAATCGGTAAGGTGCATGCACTGTGACTGGACTGCAAAGCTGGAGATCCCTGTTCGAATCTCTCGGAAAAATAAATTGTTTTGGGCAGCTATACCTATGCATAACTAAACCATTACCCTAACAACCTCGGCAACGTAACAACCTCACCAAGAAAATAACCTGAACAGTCAAACAATGTCAACTGTCAATGCAGTTTCTGAAATTCAGAACCCCTGACCCACTGGAATTACAAGTTTGTAATTGCAAACATTTCCTCACCTCCTTTGAGAAATAGAACATGTGCAATTGCAACAATTTTTACAAACAATATCTTTGTAAAGTAGTTTGTAAATAGTAAATTGGGATTTACTGCCCTGGGGTTTTGTGAAATCCAAACTACAAACATGTGTAAAAATTATTTGTAATTACAAAGAAATTCTTTGTAATTACAAACTTTTTTGCTTTGTGAAATAGGCTACTGATCAAAAATGACTGTATTATTATAAGCATTAATTTATACGCTGAAGCATGCAGCGCTCAGGACGTACTCCCTTTTGGCGGATTTGAGAAAGGAGATCATGAACAATTTAGTACAACTGAATCTTTATGTTGGCATGCATTGAGGCCTGGTAATTTTTATGGAGAACTAAAATGACTGTGTTACTACCACGTGTGCTCCCTTACCGTTTCATATTTCAAACCTGTTTTAGCTTTACCAGAGCGCGCTAGCTCGGTCATCGCCCAAAAAGGCGTTTTACTGGTCTAGTAAGTTGACGAGATGCCTCACGGGCGCTCCGCGCCCGCTCGGTAACAAGGCGGGAAAGGCTTTCCAGTGAGCGTCGCTTAGCAGTTAGCATGGCCAGGAGAAGTCACTTTGTTTGCATACGATAGTACATATAATCGAGCTTTGCTGCGTGGTCGTATTCCGCATCACAAGGCGGGAAGGGTGTAGTAGTGAGCATCGCTTAGCAGTTATGCTTGGATAGGAGATGTCACTTTGTGTTCATGCGCTAGTACACATACATTTCCTCTCTTGTCCTCTTTGTATTTGACAAGGTATATTGTGGATTCGAATACCAAAACAATGTGATCAACCCAAGTCCGCAAAAGGGAAAAATGTGGGTACTTTTTAGGTCATATGATTAAGTCATATGGGGCTCAGGACCCGGAAGGCCCCCAGTGAAATAAGCCCCCTCCCCCCCCCCCCCCCCCCCCCCCCCCCACACACACACACAAAAAAAATGGGAGACTGGATCCGTCAGTGCTTGGCTAACGCCAGATGGGTATTCCGGGACAGATCGACAAGCGAAAACTCCAATTAACACCCTGCATCGCAGATGTCTATATAAGTCCGTTATGGGGGTTATTTGGGGCGCCAAATCGCGCTGTGCAAGTTTCAGCTCGATTAGAGGTACGGCTGCCGAGTTATAGCCTCCGGTATTTTCGTGAGGTAATCTTGCATGACTTAGCCGATCAACCAATAACTCCACAACAAATTATCCCATTCCTAGAAACCCATACATTTTCTGAATGACAATGAAGTGATGAACATCATAACAGGCCAAGTTTTTTTTGTGGATTCTGACGAAATGACCCGTGACCTCTGGCGACCTGACATTGACACGAGCGCACGTGAAAATAGTTTTGTTTTATATTTTTACAATATACTTTGGTAAGTTCCCTTTGCCCAGGATCAAAATGGAGATGGGTATTTTCTATAAATGTACTTTTGAATTTCTCAAAATAATGCGTTTTTCTCTTTTCACCAACCAAAACAAATATGAATTGTCCCATGATGGCATTTATTGCGGTTTCTGTGGCACACGAAGGTTTCAGGTTGCAATATACGCCACTTGAAGGTAAGTTGGGTGAATTTCTTGATGACCCAGGTGAAATTGTTGCTCATTGACCTCTGCAAGGTCTGCTGAGGTCATCTGAGGTCACCAGCACTTTTGTTGCCAAATAACTATTGATGCATAGTAACTATCGATAAAATATCTCGATAAAAAGTTTGTTCACGAACAACTTGTATTTGTTTGTTGTTGCTAGGCAAAAAGTTGTTCGTGAATACCTTTTGTATTTATTAAACATAGAGCAATCATTTTAACATCATCATATTTGTCTCGTCAAGGCACTTCGAAACATATTAATGGTGATCATGGTGATAATGGTTAGGTCAACTTCAAAATGTGACCTCAGGTCAAAGTCATTTGGTGACCCCAGGTACGTCATGTTGCATATGGGGCGACGCGACTCGACGAGACAAACACAGTGGTGTCATTCGCACGTCTATATCTTTATTCTATCAATAGTTATTGACAATAAAAGTGCTGGCGACCTCAGATGACCTCAGCTGATCTTGCAGAGGTCACTGAACAACAATTGCACCTGAGTCATCAATGAATCTACCCAACTTAACCTTCAAGTGGCTTATATTGCAACCTGAAACCTTCGTGCAACACAGAAACCGCAATAAATGTCATCATGGGACAATTAATAATGTGTTGTTGGTGAAAGAGACAAACGCGTTAATTTGAGCGATTAAAAAGTAAATTTATAGAAAATACCCATATCCAATTGTTTTCTTGTGCAAAGACAACTTACCAAAGTATATTTTAAAAATATAAAACAAAATGATTTTCACTGCGCTCGTGTCAATGTCAGGTCAGGTCACCAGAGGTTACGGGTCATTTCGTCAGAATCCACAAAAAAACTTGGCCTGGGATGATGTTCATCACTTCATTGTCATTCAGAAAATGTATGGGTTTCTAGGAATGGGATAATTTGTTGTGGAGTTATTGGTTGATCGGCTAAGTCATGCAAGATGACCTCTCTCGAAAATGCCGGAGGCTATAACTCGGCAGCCGTACCTCCAATCGAGCTGAAACTTGCACAGTGCGATTTAGCGCCCCAGAACTTGGGAAAATACGGAAGGCCGTATTTTGGGAAGACAAAAATTGGGCATTTTTTTGGTCACCACTAATTAATTTTTGGACACCGCCCTTGAAACCCCAATGCACAACTTTTAAAAAAAAAATGGTCGGACGGCACCCACCGGTTGTCTTACTGTGGAATGCCCAGGAAGGGAGTAGTTCCAATAACACTTACAAACAAAGATCGTGAATTTTGCTTTAAAGCAATATCATATTAAAATATTTGATAATCTGATCGAAACTGTCTTACATAATGCCGAGAGCGATCTCTCCCCAAACAAGGCCGGAGTGATTGCTATAAAATTATGAGCTGCCCTACATGGTGCACCTATGGAACATGTCGCAACGCTCCGGCACTGCACCTTGGCATGCCCCGCACCAATGTACCGTCGTGCACCTCAGTCAAAGGTCAGATAATGTCGCCCCGTGCGGCCAGGCGGCAGTTATGAAGCAGGTCAGCGGCGTTACTCTGCGGCGTTGTGTTGTAAGTTACGTCGCAAGCGGTAACAACAATAGACGAAGAATTACGCCTGAAGAAACACATGCAGCGCAAGGCTCCATTGAGCGCCTGTAAGTTTACATACAAGTGTATGCCTGTGGGTTTTTCAAAATAATAGCGGGCAGATATGACCCCCTTAGTAGGAACCACACTGGCTTATAAGCCAGTGTGATAATTAATATGATGAGGTGGGTTGCGTAGCCTGCATTACAGGTTGACCAACTAATTGGCTAAGTGGCTCGTAAACTCGAAGCCGTCATCGCAAGGACATGCAGAATAACGGAGATTTGGCGCATGAATTACTGAGGGATCTTTTCAGCTCCAGACCATAGAGGAAAACCTAAGCTAGAGATGGTCATTTCAACACAACATGAATTGCAGCCCTAAGTCAACAGTAAAGCAAGCATATGAGCAGGGCCTAAACTCATCAACAAAGACCTGGCTTGGCTCTCTACATCAAAGGGCTCTTATATGTCTTCGTTGCTCTTTTGCTTGCCTAAGCGTTACTGTTTCCAATATACATACAATTGTAACAAACGTTGGTCGTACTGTTCACTCCCATTTAATATTTAACGAAACAGGTGGTATTCCTATGTATGAAATTGATCGAGGGGACGCTAGTCCCACTCTTATATTAACGACGAAATGTCCGTGTGTACGTTCGTATGTATGAAAGCAATATTTTGCCGGGCCACAGCGCCGAAACGGGCATCAGCTGCGACTGCGAAATTTTCACACATAAATCAGATATTTGCGAACTTGGATTTTGGGCCGAATTCGCAGCGCGTCCGACGTCTGTGACGCACGTGGGGCCGAATCTTCTTCTTTTTTTCTCTTTTTTGGGGAGGGGGGAGGGCGGGGGGGGGGGGGGGGCTTGCGGACGGACGTCGTCAGTGCTGCACGTGCCGGCGACTCGGAAGCAGTGTTCGCCATGGGCCCACCAACCCCCAGCCGCCCGGCCCGGCCCAGGCCCATGAACACCAAGCCCTGACCCGGTCAAATTAATAATATTGAGGCCCAGGCCCGGTCCGGCCCGTTCAGATTAAACATACCATTATTTTCACAAAATTTGCAATCATTATCCTAGCATATTTACTTGTATACTATAAATGTGAAACAATTAACTAACTATGCTAACCAAAATAGCAAAAAGCCACAGCCACAGCAACAGTGTGTTAATGTGTAAGTGAACTGCTGGTTAAAATATTGTTAACCCTCTCGCCCGGGTAGGGCAAAATTACTACGTGTTCGTGTAGGGGGGGGGTACGACCCTACCCCCCCCCCCCCCTTAGCGTTTCTCCCCTAATTGAGCGAGAGCTTCGAGACAAAGACGAGCGTGTTGGTTGTAACGAGAGGAAACCGCTGATACCCGGTTTAAGGGTATTGGGTCATTAGGTGACCTCTGAGGTCATGTAAATGACCCAAAAGTCATCAAAATTGTAAATGCGTAGAAATTGAATTTTATCGAGCTAGAATCGTGAATGAGCATATCATAATGCTTAATGGGTGCCAAATTCGTAATCCACGTCACAAAATGTCCTACAGACTGACAAATTCCAAAAAGGTCATGTCAGGTCATTTGAGGTCAGTAACCTTGGTTGACCTGGCGCATGACCCCAGTGGAACATATAATTATGTAAAATGGATCCCAAATTTGGAATCGGCGTCACAAAATGTCCTGGAAACTGAAAGAAGCCCAAAAAAGTAATATAAAGTCATCGGAGGTCAATGACCTCAGTTGACCTATGAAAAGGTCAATCGAGGTCACAAACTCAGTGGAAACCACAACTGTCACTTGGAAACACCTGCACATATGCTCATGAACAACAAACACTCGGAAACTGCACAAGTTACAAGCATCGATACTGCGGGACGCCCGTTGCGCCTGACATGACCTTGAGAAACAGATCTGACTGTTTCACGGGTTTTCACGGTGTTTCACTTTGACGGTCACGGGTCATGTGGGTTAGAAATTCCAAATTTTCAGAGTATGTGGGATTTTTTTAAAGTAGGGTACTGAAAGTTCCATCGAAATCGGTTGGAAACTACGCGAGGTGTTCTAGAAAAACCGATGGGGGGTGGCATTCACCCCCTTACCCGGGCGAGGGTTAAGCTGACCTGAGCTTGCGCGCATTACTTCAAAATTGTCAGCCCAGGCCTGTCCAGAGCTCAGTGGTTTCCTTAAAGTTGAAGCCCGGCCCAGGCCCGGCACATGGTCCATAGGGCCTGCCCGGCCCGTGACGAACTCTGCTCGGAAAGCAGGCTGCATTTTTAGACGAATCTTCTACAGATCTGACGCCTAAACAGCGCACAGTTTGAGTCTTGGTTTGAATACGCAGTGTTCAGCGATGCAGATTGTTGATAACTGTGTTGTATATTTTTGCCTTCGTGAAAAACATACCCTCTTTGTTTTAGTATAAGTCATGCACCTATGTTATGTATTTTGAAGTGCATTTTAATTTACGGGAAGATTGCAAGACGAAATGGACACACAATATGGCAAGGAAAAGGACAAATATATGAGCTTCGGGCCAAGAAAAGAAATGCATAAAATGGGTACGTACTCGAGTTGTGATCTCCTAATGGTGTTTATATTTGTTAAATATTCTTACTACCAGGACTTCGTAACATCTAGCAAATGTGTTTTCTTTAGATGTCGTGGTGTGAGAATGAAAGAGAGCTCAACTGATGCTGTTATCTCGAGTCATTTGGACTAGAGGGTTGTAAACGAATTTTGAACATATTGCGCATCGTGCAACACTGGCCATCTAGTCCCACTCGTATATTAAATACGGAATGTCCGTGTGTACGTATGAGAGCAATATTTTGCCGGCCACAGCGCCGAAACGGCATGAACTGCGACGGCGACATTTTCATACACAAAGCGGATATTTGCTAACTGGGATTTTCAGCCGAATTCGGAGCGCGTGCAACGTCTGACGCACGTGGGGTCGAATTTGTTTCGAGGGGCTTGCGACCGCCGCCTGCAGTGCTGCACGTGCCGTCAGCTCAGAAAGCTGGCTGGATTTTTAGACGAATCTTCTACACATCTGACGCCTAAACAGCGCACAATCTGAGTCTTGGTTTGAATACGCAGTGTTCAGCGATGCAGATTGTTGATAACTGTGTTGTATATTTTTGGCTTCGTAAAAAACATACCATCTTTGCTTTAGTGTAAGTTAGTACCTATGTTATGTATTTATTTTGAAGTGCATTCTAATTTACGGGACGATTGCAAAACGAAATGGACACACCATATGGCAAAGGAAAAGGGCAAATATATGAGCTTCGGACCAGTAAAAGAAGGGATAAAACGGGTAGGTACTCGAGTTGTGGTACATTAACACGAGCCCTGGAGGGCCTCTGATAATGACACGCCCTGGAGGGGGTGTGGATTTCGCCCCCCTCCCCCCTATGATATCGAAAACCACGCAACGTAGCGGCAAGCGGAAAAGGCGTCAGATAGCTCGAGACTAGCTCTATGGAAAGTATATCGGTCTTTGTTTAGGTCAGGTCAATATTGAGGTCACCACCACCACCACCACCATTGAGGTCACATTGAGGTTGAGTTTATCTCTATAGCACAACTGTGTACAAAGTTATTACCATAGACGTGCGGCTGACCATTTTTTTTTTAATATATATATTTAGAAGAAAAACCTAGGTCTAATTTTCTTACTATCGTAGGCCAATGTATCGAAGTCGATTCTGGCAAGAAACAAAATCCAAATTTTAAATGACGCATTATAAGATCACGTGATCTGAGGTCTAAGATTACATGTAAAAAATCCAAATTTTTCGTAGTTTCGAAAAATGATTTTGATCACATTAATATATTGTTCCTGACGATTCTGATGATATACCTATAGGCAGGGGTGGATACAGGGGGCCAAAGGGGACATGCCCCCAAAGGTCCTGAAAATATGATTTGCCCCCCCCCCCCCCCCCCAAACGGTCGGACGTACAGTTGTAAAAAATGTCTTTGCAGCAGTCAAAATACAGCTATCCACAGTGAAAACTTGACAATTTCGCGTCGCTTCGCGGCATGTCACAAAATACGCAATTGCTTATACGAATTTGGAAAATGGGAAAATGAATTAATTAAGTGTCTGGCAGTCTCTCCTTGGCGGTACCGAATTGCTAGCCCCAGGGCCCACACCCTTCATACAATATAAACTTTCAAGCGGGCTACATGTTTCGCTAGTCTGCCGAGTTTCGAAAAAAGGCGACGCGAACGCAAAGACGCGGACATCGGCACCCGGAAGCTGCTCCAGCGGTGCCCAACTTTCTGGATCAAAGAGAAAATAGTGTGACCAGGCCAGGACCACCTCCCCAAGCCATCTCGCCCCAGGCTCCTCCAGATCCGCAGGGACCATTTATGTGCGGAAAAGTCGTTCTGCCACTTGCTGCTTTCAAACCATTTGCACTGTTACCAGTTGTTTGTTACAGATCGGTACATATGTATACAGTTATTATTATTGTAGGCACTATTTAGCGATGTATATTAAAAACTACCTTAATTTCAATATGTTTCATCATACCGAGATGTGAAACCAGGAATATGAGTTCCTGAGTCAGGTTCCAATATTCAAATTTCGTTTTCCACGACCTAAAATTTAAAAAATGTCACGCCGCTTCGCGGCATCGCATCGGTGGCCATCGTCATAACGAAGCCATCGCCATCGTCTTCGGTTCGTTGTAACGGTGAATTGAATGAATATCATTTTGATCTTCTTATTCTCTACCAGGCCCACCGCCTATGTTTTTGGGTTGTATCAGGCAAAACCATAAAAAATAGAAATAACAAGTACCTACTATAACATGCAAATCCACATTAAAAATGCTGCAAAGACTTAAATACACGCATAACAAATTGGGGTACATTTTTTTCTCGTCATTTCAGCCGACCCCTCCACTCAAAAATTATCGGCGACGCCCCTGTGTACAGCTGACAATTGACATAGTTTTGCTCAGTGTAAGACAATGTCGGAACAATACAAACTGCAAGCTGACCTTTTTCGATATCCCAAAAGGTCGAAAAGCTTAAAAAAGAACACGAAAATATCAAAATAAGCAAATAATTAGAAATCGTGTGGTTGAAAAATAAAGTGCCCCAAATCCGGAGGAAATTCGAAATTTGGGGTAGGTAAGGTCCGCTAAAAACGGTTTGCCCCCCCCCCCCAAACAAAAAAACGACCGGTTGGATCCGCACATGCCTATAGGTTTATATGACTCGCATGATTCAGATGGGAGATATTGCCCTCTGAAAATTAGAGTTTTGTGTGACAACAAAGTTGCCCAAGGCTGTATCTCGAAAACCGTTTGACGGACGGAGATGACAATTTCATAATGTAACTCTACGGCCCGGATAACCCCCGAAACGTAGTTTGGCAGAAATATGAGATGTATGGTGTTATGGCTTGGTCGATCTGTCATAGAATGCCCCAATTGCCTGTTTTGCCCTAACGTAGATTCGCCACTGACCAGTTTAGGGATGGCTAGCTCCGGAGTCTGGACGCTCAGCACGTACCCCGATGATAACTTGACACTCCCGAGTAGTAGGCAGCCCACGATTTCACCAGCACACCGGAACTTCGAACGTAAACTCCGTAAACTGAACCAAACCACGGAACTAAACTACCCTGGAGGCAAACCGTCCCTAAAAAGAAAACGGAATCGCGCGGCGCGCTCAAGGTCGTAAAAATTGCAAGTAGGACTATCTCAGTGCGCATCCTTTTGTGCAGATCGCCAAATGACGTCACCGGTAGTACTGTACATTGTACAGCCTCGAGACTGCATAGGAGTACACAAGAGGGGGGGGGGGCAATTGCCCCCTCCTAAAGGTCCGTACGTGCTCCCTTGGCTGTATGTGCCCCTTTGGAAATAGAGCCCTTCGGGCCCTATTTCGAGAAAAAAACGGTTTATTTTTTATTTTTTAAGGAAAAAATGATGAAAATATGCCCCTCTAAAAAGTATAGTGGGCCAAATCCGGTGAGTTTTTTTTTAACGGGGTTATCTTTGCCCCCTGATAAAAAATTGCCCCTCCTGGAGTGAATCCTGGGTACGCCACTGCGAGACTGTCGTATCCAGGTTGAAATATACGCACTGATGGATCAAAATAAAATGTTTTGCTGCAACAATGGAGCTGCTAGACATGAAACATTTCAGTATGTATTGTCTGAAAATGATTTGTTTATTAATACAAATAATAATTTTACTCAGATTCTTGAATCTGAATGTTTCTGGATTTTCAAGTCAGGATTTTTCGGCCCTGGGGGGGGGCAAAAACATACATTTGCCTCCCGATTTTTCGTTTGGGGAGGGGGCAATAGCCCATTTTCCCCAACCATAAATCCGCCACTGGCTCTGGAAGTCATCAAATGTAAAAAATGCTATTTTTTGGCAAAACTGTGTTTCGCAAAGAACTATTTACCCAATAAAGATAAATCAATACCTTTGACGCTATCGTGTTTGCCCCGTCAAGGCACTTCGAATAAAATGCATGTTGACCAGGTTAGGTCAACTGAAAAAATTGACCTCAGTTCAAGGTCAAGTGTTGACCCAAGTTGGTCATGTTGCATATTGGGAGACGTGTCTCGACAGGACGAACACATTGGTACCATTTTAACTTCTATATCCTCATTATCTCGATAATTATTGACAAAACAGAGTTGGTGGTCACGAAATTGACCCGACCTTATGTCACCGATATCAGAAATCCGAGAGAGAAAAAATTGTAGGTGTCTATGACCTTATAAAATACTACAAGTTTTAAACCGATCGGCCTAAAACTTTGGCTGAGGTACGACCACAAACGTTTTGGAGGTGGGGCCATCACGTGACCTGGTCTGGTGACCTGACCTGAGATGACCAGAAGTCAATAATTTTACAGAATGTGGGTAGTTGATTTCCGAACAGGTATGAAACAACGGCGGCGCTGCGCGCCGCCGTGTTTGCGCTACCCTCGAACAAAAACGCAAAAAAAACGCTACCCTCGGGGAGTGCGGATTTCGCCCCCTCCAGGGCGTGTGTTAATGGTGTTTATATTTGTTTTATATTGTTTGTATCAGAAATGCGTAAGATATAGCACAAGTGTTTTAAGATGTGGTGATATAATCAGAAAGGGCTCAAATGACGCTGTTATTTTGAGTCATTTTGACTAGAGGGTTGTGAACTTCGAATTTTGAATATATTGCGCATCGCGCAACGCCGGCCATCTAGTTATATATGAAATCCCTTCCACTGAGATAAATCTTAGATAAACCACTCACGATCAATTCCTAAGCTCATGTGCTTAGCACGGTCATTTCTAAGGAGCAATGCTGGCCCAGTGTCCACCCATGCTTTTTCACCGTCTATTTTCTTCTTTGCTCGGCTATTTGTCGGTTTTTGTTTTAAAAATGTAGCAGAGGATTCCGTCGCTGAGGAAACGCAATGGGATCAAAGTTAATATCCGGGCATTATGTTCACCTACTGATTCCGGTCGGCTTACTGACCAACGAGATACATGTGTTACGCCGTTTGACATCAAGAATATGTTACCATTATTTTTGTTTTGCATGTTGCCAGTCGGCTGTTGCGAGGTCTGGGGTCATCTTAACACATCTGACCCTGAATATATTGAACCAGAGTCTTCCAACAGTGCAGTTTGGTGAATCCCCACCGCACACCCCCACCGCATAACCCTGGCCTGGAAATGTAATTTCGTTATTCGAATGATTATGGGTACCCAGATTGACCCAGATTATGGGTACCCAGAGGTTCGCCAGAGCCTCCACACTCCAGGGGCCTTAAAGCGTGTGGGAACGAGCGACCAATGAGACCATTCGTATTCATAGTGCGTGAGATGGCGTGTCTCAGCTAGCTTCTGTGGGCTGTTTTAGACTAGACATCATCACGATCGTCGTCGTTTTTTTCTTGGCAAAATCGTGTCAAAAATGTTCGCAAAGATCGGAACGAAGGAAATGATGAGAGACTAATAAAACTATACCTTCGGCGTTTATACCTAAAATGGATTGGATGGCAACTAAAGGCACACAACTACTGACTCAACTGGTCATTAAAGTAAACGTTCGTAAGCAGTTAGGAAGTACTGTCATTGCACAACTTCCACTGGGTGAACATTGAACATGCAGTGACTACTGACCACAGTGCAAACCCAGCACATCACATCCCGTCTGGCGTCCACAGCAGTATTTTTGCTGCCTCCAAACATCAGTTCACAGTGCTGCCATCACCTGACGGCCGTCAGCACTAACTGCGGATGACCAGGTCGCTGGTGGGGCCGGGCCGGCCGCGCGCGTGCCACAAGGCCAGAGGGCTCACCCCGGGGTCACGGTCAGGCCGCGCTGGGAGCCGACGCCGGCTCGTGCCCACAGATGGCTGCGTGAGTGCAGCAGCACACCCACACCGAGCTACCAGACCGCCACGCCCGTGACCCACCCGAGGCCTATGTTTAGCACAATGCCAGCGGACGAAAATTGCTACGACTCTCTCCATCACACACAATAGTCAGGGAAGAAGGATGCATGCAATCATTATCTTCACTTCCTGACCGTCTGTACACTGGCATTGGTTAACTGAAAACAGACAATTATTTCCAACGCTCATATGAAGAAGAAAAAATGAACAAACCACTGATGTGTCTTTTATACATAGTTTCGACGTTATATAGCCTTGGTTTCGACCTTCTAAAGGGGTCCGCCCCTGTAGCTCAGTTGGGAGAGCGCTGAACTTCTGACGGTATTGGCAGTGGCAGCCCGGGTTCGAGTCGCTTCGGCGCTCGCTATTTGCTCCTGACTGGGATGGCCTGCGGCCGGTGGCCGCGGTCGCACTCAAGGTCAGGTGACCGCAGAGGGCGGGGCGGACCGTGTCCAGGTATGTCGGGCACGTAAAACTTTCGCTTCTAAATTCTGCCGGACGCCATGAATTGCTTGATCGTGTGGTGAGGTCAGGGCCTGCGCAACAAGCTATGCTTAGCGCGGGGCCTGACCTCGGAAATCCACCCATTCAAAAACATTCGGACTAAAATGTATACAAATAAACAAAAGGAAAACAATGTGTTCACTAGACCTGTTAAAAAATAGCCGACTTTCAGCGGGACCTTCTCCCCTGGTATTTTCCCATTGCTGGTCGGCCCAATAGGCAGCATGCCAAGTTTCAGCTCTCTGGGCGTACCTTTAACACGCGCCCTGGAGGGCCTCTGATAATTAACCGCCCTGGAGGGGGGGGCGGATTTCGACCCCCCCCCTATGATCTCGAAAACCACGCAACGTAGCGAAAAGCGAAAAATGGCGTTAGATAGCTCGAGACAAGCTCTTTCGAAAGTATTTCGTTCATTTTCTTTTTCTCAGGTCAATATTGAGGTCACCAGAGGTCATCAAGCGTCAGATTTTCAAGTTTTCAAGACTTCGCTTCGAACACCCCCCCCCCCCCCCAAATATCTCGGGAACTATGATAGTTAGTAGCAAACGGCAAAAATCAATCAAAAGCCCTTGAAAAATGCAATCGACATAGGTGTCCTGAGATTTGAGCTCAGGTCAATAGTTTAGGCCCCAGAGGTCATCAAATGTCAAAAAGGTGCTTTTTTCAAAACTTTTTTTACGAAAATAACATTTTACCTAACAAAGATAAAGCATTAGTGTTTACGCTATCGTGTTGGCCTCGTCAAGGCGCTTCGAATCATATTCATGGTGCCCGGGTTAAGTCAACTGAGGAATTTGACCTCAGGTCAAGGTCAAGTGGTGACCCAAATTGGTCATGTTGCATATTGGGAGACGTGTCTCGACGAGACAAACACATTGGTACCAGTTTCTATTCTCTATCTTCATTACGTCGATAGTTATTGACAAAAAGTGTAGGCGGTCACGAAATTTACCTAACCTTAGGCCACCGATATTAGAAATCCGAGATCAACAAATTGTTGGTATCGATGACCTTATAACATCCTGCAAGATAACAACCGATCGGCCTAAAACTGTGGCTGTGGTACTACTGCAAACGTTTTGGAGTTGATGTCATCCCGTGACCTGGTCTGGTGACCTGACCTGAGATGACCCGAGGTCAATAATTTTACATAATGTGGGAAGTTCATTGCCGAATAGGTGCGCAAAAAAACGCCGGCGCTGCGCTACGCTGTTTTTGCGTTATCCTTGAAAAACCGGAGGGTGGCGGATTTCGCCCCCCCCCCCCCCCCCCGCCTCCATGGCGCGTGTTAACCCTCCCGCACGAGCGCCGAATCCGCCCTATAAGGACAGTATATGGTAAAATAATATAAATAGATGGCACCACCGTCATTTTCAAGCGAACGGCTGATAAGCGAGAGGGGAAGCAGAGTTTATGAATACAAAGGCACCCAGCTGCCACTACGATCTATTATATATCGTGTTGCTTGAACCGAGGCTCAAATTAGCACGAAACGAGGAGTAAGGTTGGATTTAGTAGACCTTACCATTTGTCGTCCGATGTTCACTAACATAGCAATGCCAGCTGTACTGTCTTGGAAAGTTACTTTCGATATAGGAACGGACAGTGGCGAACCGAGTATACGTAATTCAGGACATGATCTGGTCCTTTGGATCCGAGGTGCCCATGTTAAGCTGTCGCCCCTCCGCTCAGTGACGGCGCCCCTCCGGCCAGTGACGGCGCCACTCCAGCCAATGAGGAGGCACCCCCGGCCAGTGAGGGCGCCCCCTGCCATAGACGGCGCCTCTCCGGCCCGTGACAGCGCCCCTCCGGCCAGAGACGGCGCCCTTACGGCCAGTGACGGCGCCCCTCCGGCCAGTAACCACGCCCCTCCGGCGAGTGACGGCGCCCCTTCGGCTAGTGACGGCGCCCCTTCGGCTAGTGACGGCGCCCCTCCGACTAGTGACTGCCCCTCTCCAGCCCATGACGGCGCTCCTCCGGCCAGTGACGGCACCCCTCCGGCCAGTGACGGCACCCCTCCGGCCAATGTCGGTGCTCCTCCGGCTAGTGACGGCGCCCATCCGGCCAGTGACGGCACCCCTCCGGCCAATGTCGGCGCTCCTCCGGCTAGTGACGGCGCCACTCCGGCCAGTGACGGCGCTCCACAAAATGTTAAAGGCACTACGAGCATGTACGGAAGGAGAGCTTGCAGGGGGAGGGGGCGCCCCTTGAAACATTTTAGCCAATATTAGTGGCGCCCCTGTCGATCGGGTGGCGCCCCTCAAGGCAATGACCTGGTCCTTTGTGAATTTATGCGCACGCCACTGGAAATTGAACCTCTTTCTTCTCTTTCCCCCTCCTCTTTACTTGGGATTGCCGTTTCCAAGAAGAAAAAGAAAACACAAGCAGGCAACGTTAGCTCCCGTGTAGCTCAGTCGGGAAAGTGCTGGACGACAGATCTGACCCACCCTGGCAATGTGGGATCGGGCCGCTTCAGCGCTCGCTATTTGCGCCTGGCGGTGTGGCAGCTGCCACCTGCGGCCGGTGGCAGCGGCCGCGGTCAAGGTCAGATGACGCCAGCGAGCCGGGAGACCTCATTCATTAGGGGACGTTAAACTTTCGTCTCTAAATTCTGCCGGGCCGCCCCGGGCCGCTGAGTCGATCGGAGCAGCGCCGGTGCAGTCGGAGGTGACCCTGCAAGCCATCCAGCGTCTCATCGAGGCGGGTAATACCCGAATCATCTAGGCGTTGGAGGCAAGGTTCGCCCAACAATTTCGAGGGCCCTCTCAGGCCTGGAATGGGCCCTCTCAGACCTGGTATGGGCTCTCTGGTGACCTCAATATTGATTGAGATCCTCGAGGCAGAGTTCCCCGATAAGGACACCACCATCAGGCAGATCAGTCAGGGTATGGTGTCTCAGAGGAAGGAGATCGAGGACCTGAGGGAGAAGATTGACGGCATCGTCATGAACAGGCGCATGTCTTCACTCATCCTGACGTGTGAGGAATTTGGTCAGAGGATCTCAGGAGAGGACATCGAGCTGATGACTGTTCGAATGCTAAGCAAACGTTTCCCGGACCTCAAGCTAACGACAGCCGACATCCAAGCTGCCCACCGATCGGGGCCCCTGCATCGGGTATGGACGCGTCTGACGGCGGTGCGGTAAGTGCGACACCTGACCGCGGTGTGTGTGCGCGGCCGGATCCTGACGTCACCGGGGCTTCGTCCGTTCCGGCGGCAGCGGGCACTGGTTCGGTTCCGGCGCTGGACGCGGGGCCTGTGGGCCGACCAGAGCGTGGTCCGATTGGGGCGGTTGGTTCTGGCCCCGAGCCCTAGCGGTGCGCGGGACCAAACAGACACAAGGACGGGTATGAGTCTTGCTGATCTTTGTGATGGTGGTCAGGACTAGCGGGCATGCCGCTTTTGCTGCGAGGTCGCCCGGCGGGGAAAGACGTCCGACCGGTGTGTTGAGGCGAGTGAGTAGGGGCGGATGACACTTTGGGTTCAGCTTACGGAATATAGCATATACGGATAGTGTCCAACAAGGTGATTTCTGTTAGTTAACAGCGCTAGCTACCGTTGTGTGTGGATGATGTGCTTGCGAGACAATTTTCGTTTCTTATTTCGCTGGAATGTATCGGGATGTGACGTTGCCGATCGGGAGTCAGTTTACGTGAGGACTGACGGCGCCGGTCAGCCGTTGTGAGATGTTTGGTTGTGCTTGCCACTGTACGTGTTGGTTTTGCATGTGCGTGCCAGGTTGACGTGCCGGAGCCAGAGGCGTAGCCAGGGGGGGGGGTGCAAATGGTGCTCCTGCACCCGGGAGATTTTGCCGGGCCCCTTACGCCCGGCTGCAACCACACGGTCTGGCGGCCGTCATTTTATGTTGATGTAAAATACCATGAGAGAAGCGGATCAAAAGCCCTCTCACACAATACAAGGATGAAGGCCCCTCTTATAGTCTGTCAGAGAGCCCTATGATAAGGAGGAATAATTCTTTCGAGGGCCCTCTCAGGCCTGGAATGGGCCCTCTCAGACCTGGTATGGGCTCTCTCCAAGGACGTATCCAAGGGGGTACCCTGAACACCCGCGGGTACCTCCTTGAGCTGAGGGGCCCATTTAATTTTTGTCTAAGGGGCCCTAAGCAGTCTTATGGGCCCTTAGCTGGCCAGACGTACCCTCGATCGATCTGAGGGACAATCGGTCGACCCGTGGGGGGCTCAGTCGGCCTGAAGGGGTCCACAGTCGACCTGAGGGGCCGTCAGTCGGCCTGAGGGGCCCTCAGTCGGCCTGAAGGGCTCCTCAATCGGCTTTAGGGGCCTCAGTCGGCCTGAGTTAGTCTGAAGGGACCCTCAGTCTGCCGTAGGGTCCCTCAGTCGGCTTGAGGGGCCCTCGGGCGCCCTGAAGGGGTCCTCAGCCGGGCTGAAGGGACACTCAGTCGGCCTTAGTAGCCCTCAGTCAGCCTTAGGGGCCTTCAGTCGGCCTGAGTTAGTCTGAGAGGATGATCAGTCGGCCTTAGGGGGTCCTCAGTCGCCCTGAAGGGGCCTTCAGTCGGTCTGAGTTAGTCCAAGGGGGCCCTCAGTCGGCCTGAGGGGCCCTGTCGGCCCAAGAGGGGCACTCAGTCGGCCTGAGTAGTCCTCCGTTGGCCCGAGGGACCCTCAGTCGCCCTGAAGGGCCCTCAGTCGCCCTCAGTCGGCCTGATTTAGTCTGAGGGGATCCTCAGTCGACTTTAGGGGGTCCTCAGTCGGCCTGACGGGCCCTAAGTCGGCCTGAGGGGCCCTCAGTCGCCCTGAAGGGGCTCTCAATCGGTCAGAGTTAATCTGAGGGGACCCTCAGTCGGCCCAGGGGGTCCTCAGTCGGCCTGATGGGCCCTCAGTCGACCTGAGGGGCCCTCAGTCGGCCTGAGGGGACCAGTCAGCCTGAGGGGCACTCAGTCAGTGTCGGCCTGAGAGGCCATTGGTCGTCCTAGGATGGCCTTCGGATGGCCTAGGGAGGCGCTTGGTCGGCCTGAGATGGCCCTCGGCCGGCTTGAGAGGGCCCTCAGTCTGCATGAGGGTGCCCTCGGTCTGCCTGAAAGGCCCACATTCGGACTGAGATGAACCTTGGATAGTCCAAATGGCCCTCGGTCGTCCTGACTCCTGAGGGAGCCCTTGGTCGACTTGAGGGGCCCTTGACCGGCTGAGGGGCCCTTCGGTCGGTTCAAGGGGACTTCAATCGGCATGAGGGTGGTGCACTCAGCCGCCCCTAGGGGACTTCGATCGACCTGAGGTAGCCTTTGGTGGGCGTGAGTGGACCTCGGTCGGCCTGAGGGGGCGCTCGGTCGGTCTGAAAGGCATTCAGTCGGCCTAAGGGGCACTGAACCGACCAGGAAAAAAAACGCTCGGTCAGCGTGAGGGACCCTCGTTCAAACTGTGGCGTCCTCGGTCGGCCTCAGATCGCCTTTGGCCGGTCTGTGGGGATCCCTGCTAGGCCCTTCAAGACCGATCTTCCAAGGCTCCGGTGAGCCCAACAGACCCATAGAGGCATGGGTGGAGCTTTTGCAAGAAAGTTGGTGGGACAAAATGTAACTTTACTTGGTTGTTTTGCTTGGTTGAGTTGAAAATGACCATTTTAATGCCGGATGACCTCCAAATCTGACAAGAGTTGGTGGGTAAAATACAAAGTTGGTGGGACAGTGGCCCTACCATTTGAATAGTAAACTCCACCCGTGCATAGCGGTCTCTTTTAAGCCAGATAAGAACCGTTTCAACCTTCAGGATACTTTCCCTTCCTTCAAATCACGACTTAAAAACATGTCGGATCTGAGATTAACTTTTTATTTGTATTATTTACCCCCGCGCTCAACAACGCATTTACATGATTTACCCAATCCCAGCACAATAACATTTGTTTCGCTGGGGTAGGGGTAAAAGGGCCCTCAGTCTTGGAAAGGGGCCCTGACGCTCAGGGGGCCCATAGAACTGGTCGCGGGTACTACCTTGGCGGAATCCTAGGTACGCCTATGGCCCTCTCAGGCCTGGAATGGGCACAAATGCCGTTTCGGATATTTATGGGGACTGAGCCCCTCCCCTGTGACGCACCCCCCCCCCCCCCCCCCCGACCGGATGCACCTGTCTCGAAAAATGCTGGCTATGCCCCTGGCCGGAGCCACCGGGTTTAACCATTTGGGAATAATATTGCAGTTTGGAATGATGGATTGTACGCTAAGTAGCATGATGACGTGCATTGATCATTGATCAATAGGTTCAGGGCACTGTGGCGTAGGTACCCGCTCAGTTCTCTAGGTGCGTATATTCGTGTACCTGGTCTGGTGCAACGGTCTGGCCGCCCGCCGCCCGGGGCCCGCCCGATGTGGGCCACGCGCAGGATCAAGGTCGGGCATCCTGTCAGTGAGGTCTGGCGCAGGGGAGGTTGGGGAGGGAGGGTGGAGGTATAGGCGTCCATGAAATGCTCTTGGTTAATTTGGAGAGCTGTAGCGTGTGGTCGCTGACAGCATACGAGGGTCTGATTGCATGGAACGGCTCGTGGAATCTAGTAATGAGGGGTAGGGCGAGAGATAGGAACGGATCGGCTCGGCTCGGCGCGTGTTTTGTTATCCTACTGAGCGCGTTTATTTACGTGAATGTTGCATGGCAGCAGTGCATGGTTGGAATTATCCAGGTGTTATCTTGGCGAAGGCAACGTAGATAACATGGCCAATTTATCGGTCGCAAGCTTTAACGTGAGAGGACTGCGTGACAGAAAGAAAAGGAGAACCATTTTTAGGCATTTGCACGTAAAATATCGAAACCATATTATCATATTACAAGAAACCGATCCGTCTTCCGACATTGAAGCTGTATGGCAGAAAGAATGGGGGTCAACGGTCATCTCCAGTCATGTAACAGTTCACCAAGCCGGTGTCGCAATACTGTTACCCCATTCATTTCAAGGAATTGTCCGTGATAAACTGGCTGGTACGGAAGGTAGGATAGCCGGCGTGCGGCTTGAGATAGGTAATAACCAACTGGCCGTTTTAGGTATTTACAGCAGTTGATATTCAAGAGAAAAAATCGCCTTGTTGGAAAAAGTTCGCAACATATTGACTGACTTCAATGACGTGTTTATGATAATCGGCGGAGACTTTAATATACACCTAGAGCCTTATGATGCTGAGGAAGGCACATTTAATGAAACAATTGCCAGTGCTAAGCTTGCAGAGTAAACGGACGAATTTTGCCTCGTAGACATTTGGAGACATCAAAACCCACAGACTCGGAATTTCACGTGGAGGCGTCTTCACACAACACAGCAATCGATAATAGATTATATATTTGTAAGTGCCGCCTTTCAGTTGGATTTTGGCATACGATCGGGGATAACAAGAGG
>JAXIVJ010009383.1:17500-22500 GCA_036785665.1 Chirona hameri | reverse complement strand
CCAAGAATTCAACAATCTTATCTTTGATGATTGATTCAAGCACCTTGCAGACTAATGAGGTCAGACTAACTGGTCTATAGTTTTCCTCTTTACTTCTATTTCCCTTTTTATGAATAGGAACAACATTTGATCTTTTCCAATCAAGTGGAATTTTACTATCTGCAAGTGATTTAGAAAATATTATGGCTAATGGAACCGACAACTCCCTTTCAGATTCTCTTAAAAGTCTAGCATGGATTTCATCAGGTCCTTCTGCCTTGTTAGGCCTTACTTTCTTTAGATATTCTAGAACAAGTCCACTACTTATGCCACCTAGCTCTCCTATAGTCTCCTCTGTCTCTAGCTCAGGCTGAAGTGCTGCAATACTACTCTGGTCCTCGATAGTAAAGACAGATTGAAACTGATCATTAAGCACTTCAACCATTTCACTGTCCTTGCTAACTAACACATCATCTACCTTAAATGGACCTATATTTTTGGAAACTGTACTTAACTTATAAAAACTGAAGAACTTCTTACTATCTGCATTACAATGTCTAGCTAAATCAAGTTCCTTTGCCCTTTTAGCTGCTCTGACCTTTTTCTTAACTGAATTTCTTGCATTCTGGTAGGCCTTCTGATTTATATCTAGTGAAGATCCCTTCAAAATGCCAAATGCACTTCTTTTAGCTTGTATAGCACTCCTTACTTCTGGGGTAAGCCAAACTGGATTGCCCTTGGTTCTGTGACGTTTGTGCCTGAAGGGTATATGCCGATTTTGAATTTGGCTTAATCTAGCTTTGAAAACATTCCAGGCCTCACATGCATCTAAACCTGCCAACTCAACGTTCCATTTTATCTGTGCGAGGTCATTTCTAATACCATCAAAATCAGCCCGGCTGAAGTTTGGAACCATAATAAGGTTATCTTTGGGCCTCATTTCTGATGAGATATTGAATTTAACCATATTGTGATCACTGGTTCCTAGACCTGCACAAATACTTATGTCACTAACTAGATCACTGTTGTCTGAGAATACAAAAAAGCTAAAAGGGCAAAGGAACTTGATTTAGCTAGACATTGTAATGCAGATAGTAAGAAGTTCTTCAGTTTTTATAAGTTAAGTACAGTTTCCAAAAATATAGGTCCATTTAAGGTAGATGATGTGTTAGTTAGCAAGGACAGTGAAATGGTTGAAGTGCTTAATGATCAGTTTCAATCTGTCTTTACTATCGAGGACCAGAGTAGTATTGCAGCACTTCAGCCTGAGCTAGAGACAGAGGAGACTATAGGAGAGGTAGGTGGCATAAGTAGTGAACTTGTTCTAGAATATCTAAAGAAAGTAAGGCCTAACAAGGCAGAAGGACCTGATGAAATCCATGCTAGACTTTTAAGAGAATCTGAAAGGGAGTTGTCGGTTCCATTAGCCATACTATTTTTCTAAATCACTTGCAGATAGTAAAATTTCCACTTGATTGGAAAAGAGCAAATGTTGTTCCTATTCATAAAAAGGGAGATAGAAGTAAAGAGGAAAACTATAGACCAGTTAGTCTGACCTCATTAGTCTGCAAGGTGCTTGAATCAATCATCAAAGATAAGATTGTTGAATTCTTGGAGCAAAATGAACTCATCAAGGATACACAGCATGGCTTTAGGAAGGGCCGTTCTTGTTTAACTAATCTTCTGGAGTTTTTGGATGTTGCAACAGATAGCGTTGATCAGGGTAAACAGCTAGATGTAGCTTTTCTTGATTTCAGTAAAGCATTTGACAAAGTCCCCCATACAAGACTGGGGTTGCAACTTAAAATTCATGGGATCAGGGGCAAGATTCAGATTCTGGATTGGATAGAAACGTGGCTTTCAGGACGCCAGCAAAGGGTTATATTGAATGGGTGCCAATCACAATGGAAGGAGGTTCTCAGTGGGGTTCCACAGGGCTCAGTCCTGGGCCCATTGCTTTTTATAATATTTGTGAATGCAATTGAGAACAGTATAGACAGCAAAGTCTTGAAATTTGCAGACGATCTCAAAGTTGTCAGGATTATTAGAGGAAAACATGATCAGGATGTTTTTCAATCAGATCTGGGCAAGCTAGTTGAGTGGTCTGAAGCATGGCAGATGAAATTCAATTTGAGTAAATGTAAGATTATGCACGCTGGACGGGTTAGCAGTAAACATAGGTATGAAATGGGTGGGCAGAAAATGGAGCAGATTGAAAAGGAAAGAGATTTAGGTGTCGTGGTAAACAATAGACTATCAGCGTCAGACCAGGTTGTAGAAGCTAGGAAAAGGCACTTAGAATGCTAGGGGCCATTAACAGAAATGTTTCCTACAAGAGTGAAAAGGTAATAACAAAACTGTATTGTGCATACGTTAGACCACATTTGGAGTATTGTGTACAAGCCTGGTCTCCAACATATGAGAAAGATTGCTGGTTGTTAGAAAGAGTTCAAAAAGGGCAACAAAAATGATTAATTGTCTTGGTAGTTTACCTTATGAAGATA
The DNA here is from genome assembly GCA_036785665.1 of Chirona hameri. Classification (NCBI taxonomy): domain Eukaryota; kingdom Metazoa; phylum Arthropoda; class Thecostraca; order Balanomorpha; family Balanidae; genus Chirona; species Chirona hameri. The sequence goes on along the minus strand of JAXIVJ010009383.1, from coordinate 20,017 downwards.
GATTAAGGAAATTGGGTATGTTTTCACTTAGATATAGAAGGCTAAGAGGAGATCTAATTGAGTCTTCAAATTTGTAAATAGTCAGCATTCTGGATATTTAAAGGGTATGTTTGAGTTCAATAGGGAAAATCGAGGTAGAGGTCATCAGCATAAACTCATTATGAAACAAAGTAGGACTAGGCTACGACAGTCATTTTCAGTAGAAGGTTGTAGGACATTGGAATATGCTACCAGGGGATGTCGCTGATGCAGTGACACTTGCTTCCTTCAAAATTAGATTAGATAAATACTTTACAGAGAAGGGATTAGTTCATAAATACTCGTGGATTAGCCTTCTTTTATGCAGGTAGAGTAAGGTGATTTGAAGGGGCGAGACTGGTGGAGGGGGGGGGGGATGGGGGGGGGGGTGTGGGGGGGGGGTGCAACCTCGGATGGGCCCAAGAGGCTCTTTGTTGCACTTTTCTTTTATGTCTTTATGTCTTTATGTCTTTACAAGGTCTAGAATGGAGCAATGTCTGGTTGGCTCTGTTACAAACTGATGCATGAAAAGCTCCTCTTCAAAGATTTGCCTATACAACCTACACTCATTTGTTTCCTCTGCTATACTTTCGTATCCTCTTAAGTTAAAATCTCCCATAATAAGACACTGAGCCCGAAAGTTCCTACGTATTTCCTCACAAACATCTTGGTCTGTTTCAGCTTGGGAGTTCCTTGGAAGATTCCCTGGTCTGTAAAATGCACCTATCCTCAACCTTCCTCTGTTTCCTGTACCAATTTTAATGTCAAGCCAGATTGATTCTACTTCTTTTACTTTACTAGAATCATCAACTCTAGTAGTGCAGTACAAGCTATTTACATATACAAACACTCCGCCTCCCTGCCGTGATTCTCTGCAGTATGAGAACATGTTATACCCTTGTAACTCGAAATCCTGTAGCCTATCCCTATTATACCCCTCACTAACCCATGTCTCGGTTACACAAATGATATCAGGCTTTTCAAGGGCAACATAACACTCAAACTCATCAAATTTAGACCTAATACTTTGGGCATTCAGCAACACACATGTGATCTTATACTTTGAGCTGACTCTACTAATTCTGAGGGAATTATGATCTACTGTCCTATTCTGACATGAACTTCTACCAATGCTTACTTCCTGATGCCCTAGTACTAGCGTCCCTGAACCCCCCCCCCCCCCTCCTACCTAGTTTCCCTGAATGACACTTCTGTAGGCATCTCCCAAAGCCCTTGCCCCCTCATCCGATAAGTGAAGCCCATCCTTCATATAGTACCTATGCCACTCATAGAACTGATCCCATAAGTCTACATAACTAAGCCCCATAGCTGAACATAAGTTCTGAACTGAGCTGTTCACAGACAGAGCTCTCGAGTACCACTCCTCACTGGCTCCACAGCGAGGGAGGATGCCAGTCACAATGACTGGTTTCCTGGACTCCTTCAACCTCTGCAGCAGGCTCCGGTACTCCGCTACTATTCTCACACTCTGCCTAGGTCCTATGTTGTTCACCTCCACCTGTATTATAACTGTCTCCGGGCTACTCCTACCAAGTTCTGCCTCAATGACAGGGCCCATATCAACTACTCTTGCTCCCGGTTTGACTATACATCTGTCCCTCTTCCCACAGAATGTTCGCCTTAAGGGCCTTACCCTTGAGTCCCCAACCACTAAATGCTGAATCTCTTCCCTGTCACTTTCAGCTGCTGACTCTAACGCACTGAACCTATTTGCTATTGTAACCTGCTGATGTTCCCTGGGGCTGTACTGCCTGACTCTACCCTGAACTTTTGTCCATCCCTCCTGATCCCCTTCCCTCTTCCTCCTCCAGATTCTGCTACCACCCTCCATTACCCAGCACCCCTCCTCATCCTTACTGTCTGTGGCCCTAGCATTACTTTCCACAATGTTGAGTCTCCAGAAACGTGACCCTCCAACACACTTCCAAACCCCAGCCGCACTATCCACCTTTGCCTTATCCTCCTCCCTTATGCCCCTATCAGAACTACCACTGGTCCCTGATCCTGTAGGCTCCTTTTCTGACCCCCTAACCACGATCTGCGCATACGTTCCTTGGTCAGGAGCTACACCCTCCTGCGGCTCATCTCTACACCTACACTTACTTAACTGCGCCTCAAGCTCCGCTACTCTAGCCTGGAGGGCCTCTAGCTCTGCTAAATTCGCCTGCATCCTAGTCATGCTCATTTGAATACACTAGTAACTTAGGTATATAACTTAGGTACTATGCACTTTTCAATACTTTACTAACTTAACTTAACTTTTTTTGTTTTTTTTGTTTGTTTTTTCTTCTTCTAAACCTTAACTAGATCTAGGTAAAGCTAGTGACACAAATCAGCTATGAGTGCACCTAATACTAGACTAAATATATAATCCTTAAATAAACTGAATACTAAATACACCTTAATTATCCCTAATTTTCTAAAATATCTACTTATCCAACCCTGCAACTAATAACACAAAAATAATACTAAGACAAT